>JAPKLW010001333.1:113010-127210 GCA_026898455.1 Plectranthus barbatus | reverse complement strand
TAGTGGAGATATGCATATGAAGATGCATATCTCAGGATCTATTTATAAAAATCTTTACCAAAACATCTGCATCGTCTTTACACCGTCGTTCCTCCATCCTCGCTGCTTAACCTGCGTATTTTAGAAATAATACGAGGGGCTGAGTACTAATGTACCCCGTGGAGACATGCCCAAAAACATACATTTTATATATGAAAGCTATGCCAACACACACAGATAAACACGGGGTTTTATTGAAAAGTACCGTGTTATCTAAAACATTTTAATTTGCTGCAGCTATCTACCATGTTATCATATCTGTTTAACGTTGTAACTGGAAGTTGGCCTACTTCCGAGTTACGATAAATAGCTGGGAATGGACTAACCACTCTACCCACTATCATCAATTAGTGCACTAGTCTCAGTATGTCACCTTGAGACCCGATCGATTTAAGAAAGAAAAGAAATACACAGCCTTATCCCCCTAGGGCTTCAGTACTCCAGCTGAACAGCCCGAGCTCATAAACAAAGTAAGGTTGCTAGCCTTCAATAATTGATTCATAAGACTAGCTCAAGCACCTGAAGTACTTGGTTCTCATCTTAATGATTGGACTCTCTGATGATAGCAGTCAACAGAGGAACAGATATATGATAACATAAAACATTTAGGCATAGTCAATCAATTTAAAACAAAGCATTTTCACACACATTTTAGAAACTGAGCACAAGGCTCGAAAAGGCATTTTACTTTTACTGAAAATAGTCCCCACCTGTGTTATGCTTACAGACAAAAGATGCTTTCATTATTCGTGCAGTTGAGCTGTATCAATCTTTTCCACAATTTCCTTTCAAATAAATACACGACCTGCAGTAAATTAGGTTGGATAGTCTAAGTATTTCTATCAGTCCTAGCTGATAATACTAGACAAATTATGATCTATGACTGACAATCTAAACTGACATTTCCCAACCGACCGACATACATTTTCTCCCCTCGAGACATGCATGTGACTTCAACAAACACAACCACATAAGTTAACCAAATTACGGTTAACGAACTAACTCAAATAAAGTACATTTATAATTTAAACGGATAAACTTTGTATTTCACGATGTATAATTCAATTCAAAATAATTCAATGCCTAACGAAATTCACTATATTTATAAATATTTAAATGTCGTTAATTCTAATCGATATATATAACTGAACAAGATCCATAATTATTGAATGAGTTGATATTAAAATATAATACTCAAGTAATTAAATAATACAAGTTTTACAAATAATAATCACAATAATTGATAATAATAATAATAATAATAATATAGTAATCATAAATATACATACATATATGTATATACAAAACATCATAATCTGATTACGATTCATTGAAGACAAAATGTAGTTTAAAAAATTCAAAAGTCATAATGAGAGAGAGAATAAATAAATATATATATATATATATATATTTTTTTAATTACACAAACGCACGTAACACACATACATGTATATAGATCTGCGACGGAGAGAAACGAGGTATGCGTGTGCGCCGACTGCCGGAGCAGGTGTCGACCACCACCGGCGTGTCAACCGGTAGCTTGAGCATTGACAGACGCCGGCACATCGACCGACGCCGGCCGACTACTGCTGGTCGACGCGCAGCTGCGCACAGAAACAGAGTGGCAAACCGCGGCCATTTCCCGGCCGTTTTCAGCCATATCCGACCCCCAAAACACTCCCCTTCATGCTCAATAACCTCCCAGTAGACTAAATACCCGTTTAAACCGATCGGAAAACTGTAAATCCTGCCGGAAACTGGGAAGGAAATGCTCACCGGAAAATATGGAGTTGGTGGCGGCGGGTTTGACTTTCCGGCGACGGGGGTGGTGATCCAAGAACACCAAAATACTCCTAAAAATACAAGGAACAAGAATATATAGCTCATGTACAGATCCATCAACGTTTGGTCGAAGTTTCAACGAAGGTTACGGTGCCGGAAAAACTTACTAGCGGGGCCTGTAAATGGAGGTGTATCTCCCTCGATACACATCGGATCGGAGTGATTCCGGTGGCCATGGAAACCTTGAAGCACCCTATTTGTTTGTTCTTCAGAAATCGGGGTCTGGTTATTGCACCATCGGCCTGAAAAACACGCATGAAGGTGGAGACACGAAGCAGTTTTTACGGAATCGGTACATACCAGCAGCCTCTGTAAACACGGATGTATCTCTCTCGTTTCTCAACCAAATCGTGCATATGAGTACTCTTTAGAAAGCTCCCGTCGTGTACTTTAATTGATCTTTTATGGTCGAAAGCTAAATCGCGGTGGTTTGGCTGGAAAATGGAAGTGAAGTCTACGGGGCTGGGAGAGGCTGCGGGAGAGAGTGAGAGAGAGAGAATGAATAATTGAGCTGCTTGCTTCCTACTTCATTTCTGATTCCATATTGTATATAATACTCTTCCAGACGCAATAATTATTGAGAGGCAAGTGGGTTGGAATGGATAAGATGCCACGTGGCACGATCTCATTCGCCAAATTCCGGATCCGATAAAATATGTAATAACTCCTTTAATTAACCTTCGTTGATTTTTAATTCAACATTCATTGTCCATTTTGAAAAAATGGCATCCACGGAAATGTTCTAAATTACGAGATCTACTCGTGGGTTCAATTCTACAATTTTTGGAGTTTCTCCGTTTTCGTCCCGAACTTTATAGTTCGAAAAATCATAAAATATTCTACGGGTATCAGAATATTATTTCGATAGTTTCTATAATTCTCATAATTTATTTTCAAGCATACCCTAGCTCAGCGAAAGAAACGGAGCTCTCGATTGCATGTTGTTGATTTTAGCGTACTCCAAAATTGCTAGATTCTCCGATTTATCGTGCACGAGTTTCATTCATAGAATTCAATTGTAGGGTTGTCTAGGGTTTCTCAAAACGCACTCATAGGCATTTTGTTTGCATGAAATGGACATGCGTGCTACGACGGTGTCGAAAACTGAGTAACGAGAAATTAAAGGGCTAAAATAATTAATCCCCTTTATTTAATTAATTAATTAAGCTAATTATCGCTTAATTAAAATCCGGGATATTACACCTTCATAACTACTAAATGCCCATATTTGGTGTAGTTGCATCTAAATATGTTCCATATATATCCAAATCGTTTCCTCGATGCAGAACTTTTTGTAATTTTTTTTTAATATATATATAAGTGTTGGGTTTTTATGGAGAATTTGGATCATTGTATATACTTGATTAAATTAATTAAAGTTAATCGACCCAACTTTAGAACATTGGGGACTTAAACCTTGGGAAAAATATTGTAAATTTAGAATGCGTATTCACATTATCTCGTTTTATATATTTGTGTTCTAATTTATATTCATATTTTTATTGTACTGGAATATACATTATTTATTTTTAGTAGGGCTTCCCGGTTTACATATTATAAAAGGTAATTTAGTTAATTGTAATATTGTTATTATTCTCTTAAAAAAAATATTGTTATTATTGGGTTGGAGTCGTCATATATTGAGCTAAGACATTATTTCATTATTTGTCTTTAGGCAATGATTGGACTGCATAAACCTAATCCACTAGATTATGTGTCTTGTAATGCAATATTAAATTTAGATAAGATTATTATTGTAAGCTGTATTTTGACATTGTCATCAAACAATCATTGACAATAATATACTTGTGATGAGTCCCATGCAGCATATATATATATATATATAGGTATAAATATAATAGCATGCGCAATATTTTTGTTAAAAAACATTTGACATGAACTTTGGCAGTCTAAGATGAATTCTATTTATGCCAAAACACATATTTTTTTAAAAAAGAACTAAGGTACATAATTTCAATGAAGAGTATATATTGCTTCGTGTCTAGAATTCATGATCAATTGATAATAATAGACAAAGTGCTTTAATCATTATCTTTAATGTTGGAGAGATAAAAGAATGAAAATATTATACAAAATTCAAATATAAAAATGAACACTTTTAATTTGTTCTTTAGATGTGCCCACTTTATAATTGAGAAGATCTACTGTGAAATGATATAAACGGTGAATTAGTAATTCTATAGCAAAAAAAAAATATAATTATTACATGGAATTTTATCGCAATTATATTTAGTCGGGATTTTTTTAATCCTAAATATATATTTAGTCTAATGATATTATCCCAATATTTTTTGCTAGGGATTTTTATATCGTCAGTAAATTTTATCGAAAATAGTTGACAGAATCAATTTATAGTTGAGTTACACGCTTTTTCCATATGGACGCTGAGACATTGTTTATATTCTACATGGAATTATTATTATTATTTTTAATTTAGAGTATATAAGGAAATCGAGTTGGGATAAGATTTCTTGACAGAATAAGGACGTGGGCTAAAAAACCCTAATGAAAAATACTTGGGATAAGTTCCTAACAAAATAAAAATATGGGACAAAAACCCTGACTCAAAAAACCGGGATAAAATTCTCTCAAATGAAGAGTTTTGAGATAAAATAATTAGTTTTCCTTTACATAAATCGGTCAATTTTTGCCGTAAAATTAAAAGAATTGGTTGGTTATTTATATATAACATAAAAATCGATTGATTGTTTTGGATTATAAATTGATTCATTACCGATGTAAAAAATAAAATAAATTAGATAATTTATTTTACAAATCGGTTTAATAGCGTAAAAATAGATGATTATTTTTTCAACTTCTCTCTATAGGATTATCTACAACCGATCATTCCATAAAATATGAAAGATGAAAATCACCGATTACATCCATCAAAAAAAAAAAAAAAAATTACGATAGTGACTCACAATTTTTTTACCATTATAATATGATTTGAAACATATGTAAAATAGTGTTGGCATAGCATCCGTGACTACTCATAATTATAGCAATTCTGGTAAAGTTTTAATTCGGTCTAATCCGAATACCATTTTGGTTTTAATTGAAAATTTTACAAATTTGAGATAAAAAAACTTACAAATTTGTATAAACGAATTGACTTCTACACAAAGGTAGTTCAGAATGCTTTTATTGGTTCATAAAAAAAAAGGATATTGAAAAGTTAGAAATAATACCTAATATTTGGATGACGATGATCATTCCTAGATGTTATATATATATTTTTTTAAAGATTTATGTTTAATTCTAATATATCGATCAATTTTAAAACCAATTCTGATTTTTTCTCTTAGAATATTTGAGAAATTAGAAAAATTTACCCAAAATTTTCGTATTATGAGATTTTATCATAATGTTATTTTTATTAATTTAAAATACCCTAAATGATTAACGAGATTAAAATATACAGAGTGCTTGAGTCATACATTATAAAAACACAAATTATGATTATGAATTATCCAATTTTAATAACTTGTGACTGAGCTCATTTTACTCTCATAAATTAACTAGGGTATTTTACTTATAAAAGTAATATTAAGATAAAATTCCATTATATAAAAAGTTTGGCGCAGATTTTCCTAATTTGTCAAAAATTAAAGTGTAATTCCCTAAGATGGAAAAACTTAGGATAGATTTTATAGTTAATAGAGTAAAATAATATGATTTTTAAATTCCAACTAATTTTGGACAATATTATGAAATAATCTGTTATTGTTTAGTTAAATAGGTTGATTTACACATATACACTTACAAATGGTTGTTTGTTAAAAAAAAAAAAGTTAATTCACACATTTTATTCAGTCCCGAAAATTACGTTGAGAGAACTCGGAAGAAACAAAGGGAGAGTGGCGGTAGTGAGGGAGAGAGAGTGGAAATAGCAAATCCGCAGCACGACTGTTGCAATAAACAGAACAGAGGAGAATATTTATATTTTTATCCCACTACACTTCTGAACACCGGAGGCGCACTGTAGCATAGAACTCCGTGCTAATCTAATCTGCACAGAGCCACCTACATTTGCGCACCCTAACCCCCCTGAATCAACATCAACAAGATCATCTTCTTCTTCTCCAACCTTTGTCAAAAGTATAAACTTGTAGTTGCTTTCAACAGTAGTGGTGATGGTTGTTACAGCGTAATAATTGGGTTGGTGCTGCCTTCTACTTCTTTTTTATATTCTTTGAGTATTTCTCTACAGTACCTAATTTTTCTGGGTCCATTTTTTCTCCATTTCTTTAAATAAAAGAAAGGAAGCATCAAGAAAGAAACAACAATACACAAACCCAGTTTGTTTTCATCTGTGGGTTGGTGGTTGTGTGCCTATTTGCGTTGAATTTTTAGTTCTTTGTCGATGGGGAAGCTTCGGATCTGTTAGCAGAGAGAGAGAGTGAGAAATGGGGTTGTAGAAATGGTGGTGCAGAGACTCTTTTTTGGCTTTCCCTTTTGACAACACAAGTAAAGGAGCCAGTGAGGAAAGAGCTCGGGGGCCATTGCACTTTTCCCTTTTTATCTGTGAAAGCTGATTGTCTGTACCTTGCTTCTTGAGAAGTGTAAAACTGAAGGCTTTTGCATTTTGAAGGTTTTTTCGCCTTTTTGTTTTGCTCTGTTTGGCTGTACACTTTTTAGTGTTGGTGGTGGGAAAGAAATCTTGGAAGGGGAATCACAGTGAAAATGATGACTGCATATGGGAGTCCTTGCATCAGTTTCCATACGAGTAATGCTTGTAATGCTCTGCTCAAAGAGCTTCAGGTCTCTCTCTCTCTCCACGTTAAGAAATTGAATTTAACATATTTTCGACCTGAGTGCAATCTCCCTGTTCGGTTTTCTTGAGCAGGTTTATGTTGCTTGGGCGAGAAAGGGGTTTTGTTTACTTTTAACTGGACTCTTTTTTTTCTTTCTTCTGTAATCATTATTTAAGCTTTTACTTTGTGATTTTGTTTCTTTTATTAAGCTTTATGGGATAAGGGTGAGGGTTTCATGTATGTACTATCATGTTTAGTTGTTTATTTTATGACTTCATCAATTCTTCAATGTTCTTCTTGATGTCAAGTTTTATCTTGCGGTTTTCTTCTCCAGTAAGTTGTTTGATAGATAGTTTATCAGTTGAAGTTTAGATTTATGAATTTTATGATTATGGAAGAAAAACAAAAGGGAATTCATTGCATTGTTAACTTCAAATTATGATTCATAATATGCACTTGCAGTCAGCTGAATTTTCTGAAAAACTGACGAGATGATGTTCATATTTTGCTTGAATATCACAATTTTCTAGTTTCTTTATGAAGACAATACTAATTGTTTGATCAGTACTTGGGTTTTTGACATCATCATACTGATGAACAGCAATTATGGACTGAAATTGGGGAGACGCAAGCTGATAAAGACCGCAAGTTGATGGAGCTTGAGAGAGAATGCTTGGAGATTTACAGAAGAAAGGTTGATGAGGCTGCAAATTCCAGGGCCTGTCTTCATCAATCTATTGCAGCCATGGAAGCTGAGGTTGCAATGCTTATGGCAACACTTGGAGATATCAACGTTAATTCACCGGTAAAGCGTCTTTAGCACTGCCATTTTCTGTATTATATTTTTAACATCGAATCTTTCCGCTCTTGCTTCTATTGAAGCAATATGGAATATATTGTGCTAGAATGCGTAGTACAACTTTTCTTTTTTCACTTCCATATTTGACCAGGTAGTTGCTGATGACTAAATAAATTGAGCAGAGGGTTCTTTCTGCCACTAAATCATGTCTTGAACTGAGTTTATTATATTTGAGAAGCAAAATGTGATCAAGTAAAATTATATGATTGAGATTAAACTCCCGTGTACTTGATCTGATTATAATAAAATTGATTATTTCCTCTAACCCTGCTGTTAGTTGATTACATTCATACTTATTATTTTTTAAGAATATCAGCATTACCTACTGTACTGATATTGTGATGCAATAATTGCTAATTCTGTTGATTCTATCATCTTGTGGTTTGAAATAAATTTTATGGTGTATTGAACTGCACTGCCTTTACAATAAATTTGAAACTCTATGCTTTCCTGGGGTATACTATCTATGTTCTCTATAAGTTTCCGCTCCTTTTTGCATTTTTGGAAGAACTTGTTGCATTTCTTGAAAAAAAATATATTAAGAGGCTGATGGGACATGAAAACTATGTTAGAACTATTCATTATTGTTGATATCAACTTGACTTGCATTGAATAAGCTGATTGCCTCTATGATATTGCTTGTCTGAGTTTTTCTGAACTTAACAGTTGCAGCCTGACAAGAAAGCAAAATCTTTGAAAGGACAACTAGCCTCAATCACACCATTAGTAGAAGACTTAAAACTTAAAAAGGAGGAGAGAATGAAGCAATTTGCAGATATTAGGTCCCAAATTGAGAAGATATCTGGAGAGATTTCTGGATATGGCAGCACTGTTAGTTCTTTGAGCACCTTGAATCTGGATGAACAAGACTTATCACTGAGAAAGATCATGGAATATCAGTCAAAACTTCGTGCTCTTCAGAAGGAGAAGGTATGCAAAACTCTCCTTAAGGATACTGTAGAAGTTCCAATTTGAGTTTAGTACCAGTTAGGGGTGGCAGAAGTTTTGCTGATTCTCGATCTAGATCTGCTTTTGCTTTATATTTCCTTTTGTTGGCAGTCTGAACGCCTCCAGAAAGTCATGGATTATGTGAATGAAGCGCATACTTTATGCGGTGTCCTTAGTCTAGATTTTGGCGAGATTGTGAGTGAGATCCACCCGAGCTTGGATGGATCAAGTATGGGGCATGTCACAAATATCAGCGATAGCACATTGGAGGGGCTTGATCAGGCTATCCTTAAATTGAAAACGGAGAGAAAATTTCGGCTTCAAAAGGTATTTGACCTCGCGTAATTTTACATGCAAATGTTTCATTTTCGTGCTCATTCAAAATTATGGCGTCTGCAGCTGAAAAGTGTAGCTGGGTCTCTTTCTGAACTATGGAACTTGATGGACACATCAAAAGAAGAGAAAACTAGCTTCTTGAGAATTACTTCAGTCCTTGGTTTGTCAGAATCAGATATTGTGCAGCCTGGTGCTCTATCGCTGGAGACAGTTGAACAGGTACAAGACCAATGATGTTGCCTAATCTTCCTTCTTGTTTCCCTTGAGTTGTAGAACCTAGTTTGATTGATCATTTAATCTCAACTCTGGCAGGTGTCAGTAGAAGTAGAGAGGCTCACTAAACTAAAGACAAGCAGGATGAAGGAACTTGTGCTGAAGAAGAGGTCAGAGTTGGAAGATATGTGCTGTAAAAATCATATTCAGCCAGATCCAAGCACAGCGGCTGATAAAACTAATGCTTTGATTGACTCTGGTGATTAATCTTTTTCAAAAAGTACTTTCTCTCCCTTACCACAGTTTTCTCGATTCTTATTGAAGCTAGAAGTTGGGAACTTGTTCATACTGCAGGTTTGGTGGATCCATGTGAACTCTTAGCTAACATTGAGGCACAAATCTGTAAAGTCAAAGATGAAGCATTGAGCCGCAAAGAAATAATGGACAAGATAGACCGGTGGCTTTCTGCTTGTGATGAGGAAAAATGGCTAGAAGACTATAATCTTGTAAGCAAAACCGAAGAATTTTGGTTATTTAGGACTCAATAGATGAGAATTGGCCTTTATATATGCTGCTCAGATAATGTTCAGGATGTGCAAGTTAGATATATATCAGAGTTCTCATCTCTAACATTCTGATATCTTTTTTGATCATCCAGGATCACAATCGTTACAGTGCTGGAAGAGGCGCGCATATAAACCTTAAGCGTGCAGAGAGAGCTAGGATCATGATAACTAAGATTCCAGGTATTTCTTTGGACTCTTTTGTGTTATATTTCTGAACATTTCTGGACTCATTTCTGAACTTAACAAGCTATAATATGCAGCCATGGTCGATAATCTGATTAGTAAAACTCTAGTGTGGGAAGATGAGAAACAGAAACTGTTCCTTTATGATGGAGTGAGTGATTAAATTCTTTCAAGCCTTTACATGATTTTGTGCATTTGGGGAATTACATTCTGCCTGCAATATGCAGGTGCGTTTGGTGTCAATTCTGGAGGACTATAAACAAGCCAGACGACACAAGGAAGAGGAGAAGAAGCGAGCTAGGGTAATTCAAATCTGGTTTATCTTTGTGAAGTTATTTGTTGATGACATGGTTTCTGTTCTTTGAAGTAACAAAATGAATAAGAAAGATGAGGGAACTGCAATTTTGGTTCAGTTTTCTTTGCTGAAATAAGTATTGTAGAAGAGGTAGATGTGCAATATTTCCTCCTTATTTCTTCGAGCATTTGAGTGATTTTGAATGATTTACTTCTCATGCATGAAAAGTTTGTAAAAATACACCCTCCCTCAGTCATGGATTAAAACAATGGACCTGAGCAAACTTTTAACATGAATCTGCAAGTGTGTTTGTGAGCTTGTTAATGATACTTGAGGCATTTGTCATGTTATAATTCTGGTCATTACCCCACCCCCAACCCGACAAAAACAGGATTCTATAATATGTCTTTTGCTGTGACATTTGTGTAGAATCACAAGAATGACCTCATTAATGGCTTATCATGAATGTGGCACACAATACGAACATAATAAACATGTTGCTGTATGGAGCCAAGATTTTAAATTTTCTAACCTCATAAGTAAAACAAATGAGATATTTTTAAAATTAGAGGTTCTGATATTCTCTCTGCTCTTTCCACCTGCCTCCAAATTTAGGATCATAAGAAATTGCAAGATATGCTCCTTACTGAGAAAGAGTCTATATATGGGTCTAAGCCAAGCCCCAGGAGAAGCAACAGCTTTAGGACTCAAAATGGATATCGAGCATATGGGAATGGATCAGTGACTCCCTCACCCCGTCGCAACTCAGTTGGCGCTGCGACTCCAGAGCTCCTTACACCACGTTCTTACTCTGGACGGCAAAATGGTTATTTCAAGGAAATGAGAAGGCTTTCTACTGCTCCTCTGAACTTTGTTGCTATACCCAAAGAAGATACGATGTCATTTTCCTCAATTGGCGGTTCAGAGCCCGAGTCTCCTCCTCAAGTCTGAAGTAAGATTTTCTGCAGTCAGTTCCATTAGTTTACTATCAAATAGAAGAAGCATCCTTACCAGTGTTTTCTTCTACTAGGATGTTGGTGTAGTTTGGTAGAATATCACGTTCTGGTTATTACTGGTCATTGTATTCTTACATCGCTGGTTGAAATGGTCTTGGATGCCAGCTGAAAACAAGTGTTTTTCTTTTTTTAATTGCTGAGAAAAATGGCTCTCATTTCAGGTGAATTAGTTTTGCAGTGTCTGCTAAAAGGATGGGTAGAATGAAGGCAGGCATGTTAGCTAGCTGCAGGACAACAACGGCCACCGCGCATATTTAACTTTCTGAGTTGCTTCTTGCTGATCAGTTGTTGAAAGCTTAGTGTTGTTTATTGATAGGAATTGCTAATTGCAAATAGTGTTGAGTTGGTAACAGTTTGTGCTTCTGAATTAGTGACGTTGCTTTGTATATAATGTTGCTCCTCCTGTTACTTGCTTGGTTTGTTTGTTAAAAGAGAGATTATTAAGAGTGCTATGTTGATAAGATGTTTGGGTTTTTACAAATGTAGTTGATTGCTGTTTGCTCGCTAAACATCATCACGTCTCTCTCTCTCTGTCTCTCTCATGGACAACTGCTTATTTACATTCACACAGGAATCCTTTTCCTTTGTTTAGTTTTGGTACTAGTATAAATTGAGCTGAGCTCTTAATTAAAACAGAGATGCAAAACAAAAGGGCCTGGAAAAACAACACTGGTCTAAATGTGGAATGCATTTTATGAAGTTTCATCTTATGATCCATATCCATGGTTCTATCGAACTTAATGACAACAGACCAGATCCTATATGACCCACGGGTTGGGTCGGGTTGGGTGCCGATGAAACCAAATTAATCAAGAATCATGACAAGCTCTTCATGCAGCTTCAGAGGGAGTACGGGTGGTCATCTGATCAACAGCGTGCACTTTGTCCTGAAGTTCTTCCCATATAGCCTTGTAAACCATCCTCTGCCTATTCACTGCAGATTGCCCCTCAAAAGCTGCAGCAATCACCTCTATGCTGCAACACACTCCCCACTATCAATACATGGATTAGATTTCAACCCACTGATTTTTAACAAAACCTCACCTAACATGGCGCCCATCACCGTAAGCATCCTTCACTACAACCGAGTCTGCGCTTAGGTGTTCCTTGATCTAATACCACAAGTTTAAACCATAATCAGATCATTAAACCACATGCTAACTATATAACATGAAATGGAAAATGGAAAGCGCATAACCAAAACAAAAAGGCAATCTCTTGCTTGTAAGCAGCAATAATGAGTTAAAGACACCTATTCTATTATCATGAGTGTCTGACCCAGGGCTATATGGTGAGTGCATAAAGCTTGTAGGAAATAACACTAATATGCCGCTTACGCTTATGAATCCTTCCATCCAGGTGACTTTCTGTACGGGGCTCAACTGGAACTCAGAATATAGGTTTCTTGAGAACAAATCCCCTACTCTAAATAAGTTTACCATGTTGCTGAATATTATCAGAGAATACATTTGATAACTAGTGATGCCTCTAGTATAGGAAAAGAATCAAAATTGTGTCCCTGAGATATCCAAGGACTTCAACAGCTCAAGAGCTGGAATCTCAACAGAGGTCAACAGCAAACTATTTGGAATAATAATCAATAAATGATATTTTATGACCATTCTTAGATAAAAACTTCATCTGTTACATTTTCTTTCTTCTATAAGAAAATGGGGAAAGTGAACTTTGTTATTCATCACATAATTCACCTCATCTGCCATCGGGATCCAGAAACTCTTCACATAAGAGCTGTAAATGCAAGTTTCAAAGCTGTGATTAGAGCATAGCATGACCGCAGAGCTTATTTCTAAACATTGTAAAGAATTTCATTTTCATCTCTCTATTCATTTTCGTGCCTGCCTGCCTTTTTTTTTTCCTTCAAAAAAATGGCAATGATTGTAACTTTTCCACTCAAAATGGAAGTTCGTTCTTCTGAACTCTGAGAAAACCTAAATCAAAATTATGTAGAATTGTGTACCTACTATACCCAATTAACTTCTGGAACTGGAAATTTCCATTTTAGAGAATGTTTCTTACCAATCAAAAACAAATTAAGCGCCTCAACCGGAAGCACAGATATCGATTAACATTTTCAAAGACATCACCAGGTTGATAACCCAACCAACAGCACCACCATTAACATAATGAAGTCATACCACCAATTCAGAATCTTATCCCAACTCGGACAATTGAATGTGTTTTCTTTTCTTTTCATTTTTTTTTTCAAGAAAAAGAAATGAGCGGCGATAAGTAATAGACCAAAAACCTTATTTTCCATTTGTTGCACCAAAGGAGATTCGGTGTAGGCCGAACTGTCGGAGCCGGATGTGGCTCGGATACAGAAATGCCTACAAATTGGGGATGTAAGAGGAAGGCTCCACCGAAGCAAGGGTCGAGCGCTCGAAAGGTTGTAGCTTGCAGCTGACATCATGTGCAAAGGGTTACGCCGTAGAAAGGAGCGGCTGCCGGAAAGACATAGAGCCGCCAAGTTGGGGCGGAGAAGCAGCGACTTGGCCGCCATGAAATGTTTGGATGCGTTTAGTCGATGATGATTTGGTCCTACTCGGAGAGTATATGTGTTAACTGAAAACCTCAAATATCTATATAGGAGTACTAACTTACAAGGAAATTCTTCTTTCATATTTGGTAATTATATTTTGGCAAAATGTTCTAATATAGTATATGGAACTATGTGAGTTTTTTTTTTAATTTATTTTAAATTATTTAAATATTTTAATAAATTCTTAAAATTTATTTAAATATATGTCAGACTATTTTCAATTAACAAAAAACTAACTGCATTGTTTGTTGGAAATTTAAATCAAATATAATAAACTTTTATACTTAACATTTAAATTGAAAATTCTAATTTTTTGACTTGAATTTCTGATAATATTATCATTTTTTTTAATAGAAAAAAATAGTAGTTTAAAATATATTTATATAATTTTTAATAGTTAGAATATTATTTGAAACATTTAAATAATTTGTAATAAGACTTGCTATACATTAGTTTTGCTTTTTAATTTTTGTTATTCCAGACTTTACCTCTATATATAATTTACAAGGAAATTCTTCTTCATATTTGGTAATTATATTTTGGCAAAATGTTCTAATATAGTATA
>JAPKLW010001333.1:54530-113000 GCA_026898455.1 Plectranthus barbatus | reverse complement strand
ATTTGGTAATTATATTTTGGCAAAATGTTCTAATATAGTATATGGAATTATGTGAGTTTCTTTAAATTATTTTAATATTTTAATAAATTCTTAAATTCTTAAAATTTATTTAAATATATGTCGTACTATTTTCAATTAACAAAAAACTAACTGCATTGTTTGTTTTAAATCAAATATAATAAACTTTTATACTTAACATTTAAATTGAAAATTCTAATTTGTTGACTTGAATTTCTGATAATAGTATCATCTTTTTTTTAATAGAAAATAAATAGTAGTTTAAAATATATTTATATAATTTTTAATAGTTAGAATATTATTTGAAACATTTAAATAGTTTGTAATAAGTTTTTAAAAAAAGTCACATAATTCGAGATATATTTAAACATTTTACCTTATATTTTTGTCCCTTAATACATCAATTTTCACCACAAATTGGTCAATTAATTCTCTATTAAGTGATTGATACTCGTATTATCAAAATAAAAATGAAAATCGACTGAATAGATTCATCTCATGAAAACAAAATCAGCTAAACAATCCCACTAAATTTTTGCCAAAATTGATCTTAGGCCCTTTGTTCTTCTTTATCTGGTTGTTGAATAAACACAAATTTACCTCTCCTATTTTCACTACACCATAATATACTTCCTCTGTCCCGTTGAAGTAGTCTCATTTCCCATTTTTGTTTGTCCCATAAATTAGTCCCACTTTCCTAAAATAGCAAACTTTTTCACACTCACCAATAAAATATTAATTTCACTACACTCACAACTCTTAATCTCCGTGCCGAAAAAAAAAAGGGACTACTTATAAAGGACGGAGGGAGTAACAAAAAATAATTATTGATAAGAAAATCTCAAGTATAGTAAATATGTGATGATCACAACCTCAAGAATCATTAATAGGAATTGAAACTATTGTATAAATGAAATGTCAAAAAACAAGTGAAACAACACTTTCACCATTGCATGTGAGTAGTGCACAAGAAGATTGGCAGAAGTAGGTTTCTACAAACAACAAGGCTCATCCACTCAGTGTCGCTTTGTCTTAGAGCGATTTTGCAACTCCAGCAGCTGCTCAAGGGATACCAGAGACCATCTATCCTCATTCTGGGCAAACACCTTCTGGTTTAGGGTGTCTACGATTATGCTAATGTTTCCAAACCCATATATTTGATGCCCATCTTGCATTCTTCCAGGTTTTGGCTTGAACAGCAAACCATTTTGCTGCGCATGAACTTCGATTACATCTTTCAGGCTCATTTCACTTCCGCCCTCTGCTTGCAGCATTTCACTCTCCATGCTTCTCTGTTGCTGAGCTTGTGCAGCAGCTTTTTTCTGAGTCTCAAACTGCCTCTGCTCACGCACCCTGAGATAGCTAATGTTCTCTTTCAAACCAGGTGGTGCCACCTCCATGCCTTCAACAGCCTGGTTCATCATCTCCAGACCAAGATTAAGCCTTAACCGGACATGCTCGTTTGCCTGAAGTTCTGGAGGCAGGAGCTCTTTCCAGCCAAGATACCACTTTGTCACTTCCTCAAAATTTGGTTTCGAACACAACCAGTGGTACAGCACTTCTTGCCACTTGTTGAAGAAGACGTCCATTAACTGCAGCATGTGATGAGTAGGAATAGCAGTCACCCATGTCCGCACCCAATAAAACGGATCCAGATTCTGATTGGCTGGATTTATTTGAAATTCATGCATGACAGTCAATAGTTTTGGAATGATGTACCTAACCATTAATTGCTCCCAGCTGACCGGATCAAACACAGTTTTCCAAGGTGACAGTATGTAATAAGCAGACATATCACTAGGGTGCCAAGCATGAAGAACACTGGCCAATCTATTGCGTATTGTGTGATAGCAATTCTCTAACTTGTGCCCCAACAATGGTAACCAAGGATGGATCCAAGAATGGATGGGAATAGTTTCCCTACGTGGATCCCAAGAGTCTACAGCAGCTGATATTTTTGGCATAACAACTGTATCTAGTATGCTCTGCAGGACAGAAGAAGGCAGAAGTTCTTCCCAAGAATCCAAAAACTTAAGCATGGGCTCAGGGTCCCGTGCCTGCCAAGAGTTGGTCCCAGATATTCTCACAGCAGGAAATACAACTTCCATAAGCAGCTGCATGTACGGTGAGGCTGTACTAGAGAAACTCAAGGAGTCCTTACCTTGTAACAATTTCTTCCACAATGATACCACCTCAATTCCATGAGTTGGATTCTGAAGTGGATCCCATCCCTGAAATATTCTAATAAACAGAGGTAAAGCATACGAGCACGCAATGCATGATAAGTTGCATAATGTGTACTCATCAGGAAATCTCGTCTGCAGATCTACAAATGACTTAGCAACTGATTCTAGAGTCAGCAATCCTGAAGAGCTCTTCTCACCTACTTGGTCCAATATACTAACTATCTCTTCCATGTTTTGAAGCTGCTGCTTCTGGTCATGTGCCTCCTTTTGCAGCTTCTCCTTTTCCTTCTGTAAGGCAACCACAGTCTCTCTCTCATTCCTCAGATTATTATCAAGTTTTTGTATGTCATGCTCAACAATATCAACTATCAATTTAATATTATGTTGCAGTTCTGGCATGGGAACATCACTTTCTCTGGCTTTCTCTTCTGCATTCAAGTTCTCCAAATTTGTCAGAACCCGGACCTGTGGTCCTCTCATGTCAAAAACCTTTTGAATTACTTCAAACCCTCGCTCTTGCTGCTGGGCCAGCAGTTCTTCCGCTGTTACATATGCCTTCTTCTTTGAAGCTTTCTTTGACCAAAGTTTCTCTTTAGGGCGACCCTCAAGAGATTGGCTGGGACGAGGAACAGATTCTTCTTCCAATTCTGGTATTACAGGACGAGAGGACTCTTTGTAGTCATTGAAACCCATTCCCATATTCTTGGGCCGCAGTTTGGCTTCAATAGGAGCCAAAATACCCTGCTCATTTTTACCAAGGCCACCTCCTTTGTAGCCCATCTTCTCTAGCAACTTCATTCCAATACCCTTGGTATGTTTTTCAAATTGGCCTACACCAGTTGGATCTGATTCTCTCTTGCTAGCTTGAGATGATTTCTTGGCAAGCTTGGCCTTTTCCTTTTCCTTCTCTTCTCGCAACTTGGCACGTTCCGCAATGATCTTACCAAAGCTAGTGGGCAGGAAGTCATCATCATCATCCTTGATTTCATCTGCCTTCATCGAGGAAGCAGAACCATATCCAAGGCCTAAACCAGCAGGTTTTATATCATCTTCCTCCATTTCTTCATTATCCTTCTTGGAATTACGATCAATCTCCTGACTAGGCATAACAGAGCCAGTTGAAACAAAATTTACTGGCTTAGAGTAATCAGTTTTTTTCGATAAACCTTTCTTGCGCTTTTTCGACCCGGATCCTTCATAGTCAGAATCACTATCACCAGAGGCAAACACACCATAGAGTATGTCGTCTTTGGTCTGACTACGTTTCTGTCTGCGCTTGCCGTAAAATTCACCACCAATCCACTGGCCATCTTCATAATCATTATCCATGCCAAACCTTTCCATCTCCTGATACTCATCCATCTTCTATAAATTTGGTATCACAGCAGCCTCTAGAAAAATGAATATAACTAGGAATATGAGTTTCCCCAGAGAAAATAATAAAAAGGTTAAATTTAAAATGAGATTAAGCCGCCAGAACAAAGTTAAGTTCCACTTTTGCGACAATTTTATTAGAACAAATTGCTTACCCGTAGAAGTTTACAACGCACATTCAAAACGAAGTACAATTGGAAGACAAATATTCTCGAACGGAAAACGAAGAAAACCAATGATAGCAATTAGGCAAGGAATAAAACAGAAACTCACCTTCGAAAGAAAAGTTCCGGAAGCTGAAGTCGCCTCTTTCCCGTCGTCAATGAATGCTACAAAATCAAGACCTAAATTCTTCGTGACTTCAAATTTGCAACCGATACTGGTGGTCGTCACATCACAAACAGCTAAGAAACGCTCTTGGGTGACTCAACCATTATCGGCAGCGGCAACCGGCGAGTGTCGACGGAGACGAGAAGGAGTAAGGAAACGTAGGGTTTTGAATTTGATTTGGGGAAATTTTCAGTTAACGTGCAGAGATTTTACCAACAATAAAATATAGACCGTCATGGATTATAGTATTATTTCTTTCAAGGGGTTGGGTTATATGAAAACTGAAAACTAAGAATCAATTATAACCATCCAATTAATAAGATCTGTGGTTTAGATTCGATGGCTTGATAAAAGTGTTATAAATATATTTATTGATTTATATATGGGATATTATTTGACACTCCCTCCGTCCCATTAAAGTAATTTTTTTTTTTTTTGAATAAGTCTATGTTAATCTCAAACTCACACACCCAGATGTCCCCCTGGGAGCTCGAACTTGTGACCTCTCAGCCACAGGAAAGGTGCTTTAACTACTACACCCCGAGCGAAGGGACCCCATTAAAGTAATCTTATTTTCCCTTTTTTGTTTGATCCGTAGAATTGTGTCATTTTCTAAAATGATAAATTTTTTTATATTTATTAATAAAATATTAATTTCACTACACTCACAACCCTTAATTCCCATATCGAAAAGAAATAAGATTAAATTAATGGGGCGGAGGGAGAGTAGTATATTTTAAATATATTTGAATCTTTTATTTATAAAAATACGTTGAAGAAATAAAAACTGCTCCAGTCTCTTTTTCTCTCCACTTTCTTCTTCCATGGTTTTTTCGAGAGCGTTGAATTTATCTGTTGTGGTTTCAATCAACTCACAATATGTTATCAACACAAATTATTCTACCTACTCAAAAAACTTTGATTATTTGCCTTAGGGAATAATGGTGTCCTTCCTAAAAGGTAATTGTTTTTCAACTTTTCATCTTTCGAATTATTATTATTCAGAACCAATAATTTCTTCCTGTATAAATTCTAAAATTCTTTGATGCTTTAAATATCTCAATTACGAGCGGATGGTAGTGAGAATACATCTGGTGTTGGATTACATGCTTTGATATGTTTGGTCTGATATTTTGATATTTGGGAGGCTTAATCAGTTACACAGGATTGTGGTGTTTTTACTAATTTGGAATTGAAAGATTTAACATTGAGTTGGTCTAGAGACAGTCTCACTATTTTTTTTATTGTGAGACGGACCTTAATACATCATTTCAATAAGTTAAATACATCATTTTATTTTTAAAAATTACATTATTTGCAACAAAGAAATACATCATTTGCAATAAAGAAACACATCATTTCATTAAATTCGTCTCACAATAAAAATGGTAAGACATCATTTGCAATAAAAAATACATCATTTTATTAAATCCGTTTTACAATAAAAAAAATTTGCCTTTAATGTTTCTCAAGTGTAGAAATGGTAGTCGAGCTGTAACTGAACAATTGGGGGTATTAAATTCCGGATTTTCTGAGATTTTCAGATTATTGTGTCCGGATTACATAAAGGATTTTGAAAGCTGAGAAGTAGTTGTGCCCTTTTCTAATATATTGCTAAATGGTCATGAAGTTTATGCAATTCGTTTATGAGAAGAAGTGATAACCATTCTTGCTATAATATTTATGAATGGATTTTATTAATGGATTTTAAATCATATCATCTAAATTACATTCATCTATTTATCGGTTGACGATATTGTTTGTGTGACAGTATTTATTTGTGTTTTGTGTTGAATAAGTCGCAATTGTTGTTGTTTTTATTAAAGTAAATTCTATTTTAGGAACAATTATTTATGAGTGAAAATCTATAATAGCCAAAATAAAAAGTGTGAATACAGAAAATAGCAAGCCTTATCAATATCTCTAGAAAATAGCAAAAAGTACAATTTGTCATTGTCAACTCATATTTATTTGCAAAATATTAAAACCTTTTCTTATTATTCGTGAATTGTCTAACTGAAACTATTGGAGTTATATTTCTTCATTACTAGTATTGCACCCACGCAATGCGTGAAAACTATTTATGTTAAAATAATACTAAATTTGATATATTTTGAGGTCCAAAATGAATTTAACCCAAGAACGAACCAAGCTCAGCCTATCAGGACGGCCCAATGTCAAGATTATGAACCTCCCTCGAAGTAGCAAATGTAGTTTCTTATCTCTGAATATTATAGATCAACCAAGGAAGTATTCCTCAGCTGCTTTCCCTGAAACGCTAACGAACCTGAAGAACCACTGGCAATAATTATCAATCCGCACTGAAATATCATTCATATGATAACCGATCTAGAAGAAAATGTGTTGCTCTTACGTTGGATCAGTGCTTAGGGTTTTTTGTCGGAATGAGGCCCCAAGAACTTTTATAGTAAAAGGAATTAATTTGCAGAAAACAACTAGATAAAAATGTATTAATAATTGAATCAAACCGTAAAAATGAGAACAATTGATGCCCGCTGATTGGACTAGTTCGATGAACTTGCATTTCTAAAGAAAATTACACTGAGTTGAATTCTTGTAATTTGAATCGCCAATAAATTCTATATGTCTGCTAGATCATCGGAAAAGAGATTTACAAGAGGTATTTATAAGCTATACTCGAGCTCGAGCGTTTCCTATTTTTCCGCCAGGTGGTATTTAATGCAGTCCTGGTCTTCTGCATGCATTTCCAATCGTTTGCCCGGAAAGCTCGTAGTTCTAACCCCTCTCCATTAAGTAGCTTTACCGACCGTTGGACATTTCGCATAATTCTTCCATTACAACTGTCACACTCATCGGACCATTCCTTGATTGAATCGAACCCCCTTTGGTCGAGCTGCCTCTCTGTCGAACTACTTTATCTAGTCCCTCAACTGATCGGTATTCAGATTGCTTTTCTTGGGCCGATTCGCTTCTTTCTCCTGAACAACAATATGGGCCTCACTTACGGGCTTTTAGTTGGGTCGTTCATTGGGCCTGGTAATTCGGTCGTTTAATACCAACCCCCAACAATAGCCCATTCGACTTAGCAGGGCATTCCAGATGCCGGCTCTTCGAACTCTTCAAAATTGAGAGTTCGACATACTTAGAAGAGCTTTAAGAGCATCTTCCCGGCTTGAAGGATGACAATTCCACCGTAGGTGATCCTTCTTACTTGTGCGATTCCGTAAAATTGCAACAAGTGTCGTAGCTGGGGCCCGAAACCACAGCTTTTTGGAAGGACAATTCATCCGATAAAATTTTAGCCATCTGGTTAGCCCCGCCGAGCTGTTGCAGCTCTCCTTTCGGGGTCTTTTATGAGGTTCAAAACCTCTTTGATATTCAGGAGTTGAGCTCGAAGTGAGAACACCTTTCGATAGATTTTACGGAAGTTCATCCGTGTGAATTGAGTTTTCGAAGTCCATATTTTGGGACTGCTTTCAAATTTTGCTGCCCTGGGTGATGGCATTTGCGTAATTATCGCAAAGATTGGGGGTAATTGCAAACAACTGAACGGGTGCGATTCCTTTAACCGTCATTTTTGGGATTTGATGGTTACTCTTCCTGAGACCCCTCTCTCTCTCTTCTTCACTTTTCTCTTTATTTCATGCGATTTTCGGCGACTGAGTTCTGTGCTTCTTCCGACGACTTATCCTTTGATCCTCGCAAATATCAGGTAAATTCTTCCTTCTTTACTTATTTCTTCCCTCTTTTGCTTTTTGCTCTTTTTATTTTTGGGGTTCAATGGAAGGGTAGTGCTAGGGTTCCGGTCAGATATCTGCTGTCTGGTTTTTTCTCGTCTTCTTCCTTTCTTCTTCCCTAGGTTTCCATCTTCTATTTGGAATGACTTCAAATCCTGATTCCCAAAATCGCGCGAGCCCCGGCACTGGGGACTTCAACCCGACACCACCTTTTACTCCATCTCCCGAAAGGGATCCTAATGTTGTTACTCCTTCTGGCCCGAATTGAAGTCTTCTTCTCCAAGAACCGGTATATCTTCGGTCTTCCGGCAAAAGGAAGGTTGTCATCGAATCTTCCGAGGAGTCCTTATCTACCTCTGATTCTGATGAAGACGAGTCTCTTGCTAAGATGCTCTAGAAGATTGAATGTACCATGGATGCTGGCGAGACTAGCGGATCTGGTCGGGAAATCGTTGAAGTGGTCCCAGAGCCTGAGGTGGCTGGAGATTGGGTGCTTCCCGAAGATGGGAATCCCATCGAGTTTTGGGGGCAGTCTTCACAGTTACCAATGAGAAGATGACCGTCCTTGCAGACTCCGTACCGTGCCATGATATTGCATATATCGTCCTTAGACCTCATCGGAGGTGTTTCGACCCTCCCGTCGGGTTCATCTCCTTTTATACCGCGTCAATGGAGAACGGGGTCGGGCTTCCTGTTCACCCCTTCTTCTGTGACGTCTTTGCTTCCTACAACATCTCTCCCTTCCAACTTGCCCCGAATAGTTGGTGCCACCTAGTGGGGGTGCTTCTGACATGGATAGACCTCGGGTTAGGCCTCCCAACAGTCCAAGAATGACATTACATGTATAGGATGAACCAATGTGCAGACAAACACTACTTCTATTTCACTCGCTGGGCGACGGGGAGGTCATCTTTGGTGAAGAAGCCTCCATCGAACTCCCCAGATTGGTGGAATTCCTTCTTTTACCTCAAAATCGACCCTAAGCACCCCGAATTCATCAAACATGGTGGGATTCCCATTCGTGGGTCATTGTCTTTTCTTTGCTTTAAAAAGTTTTCCATTCTGACTGCTGACAACTTGTTTTTCTGATACACAGGTCACGAGTGTTGGAATTGTATACATAAAAGCATTATGATTGGTATATTGGGAAACATTATGTTTGATATACTGGTAATCATTAATGACTGGCAATAAACAACTCCTGTCTGAATTAACAATCATACGATGCGAACAAACATATCCAGTTATCTCGTCGATAGGGAGATCATACGGTGTGTAAGAGATCACAGAAGATCGTATAGATCATTCGACCTAGCGAGATATAAACAGTTATAACAGTTGAGACAGTTTCCGGTTTGACGCGAAGGTGGCGGCAACGTGCAGCAGGTCTTCACCGGCACTCGTACGCTTGCCTTCCCTCTTCCTTGTCGCTGGCAGCAACGGTGATGTTGGTGGTGGCTGCGAGCGCTGCAGTGGCTGCACAAGGGAGTCGCGATTCCGGTGAGCATAGCAGCAGCATCTGCAGCATTCACTCGAGCTTCTCAGGCGTGCTGCGGGGATGGCAGGTGGCGCGGCTGGTGGAGAGTGCGTGGCGACTGGCAGCAGGTGTCGCGGCTGCTGGCGGCGACTGTGGTCAAGGGTGGCGGCGCTAGGGTTTTGGTTGGAGAAGGTGGCGGCTGTAACCCTAGCTCCATGCTAGGGTTTGCTGCTAGGGTTTTAGATCCGGACTGGGTGTGGGCCCGGCAGCCCGGAGGCGGCCCGAGCTGCTGAAAAGTTGGATTTTTCTGAAAATTAAGGTTTTACAACCTTATGGGCTTGAAACCCTAATTCCTGGCCCAAACTGCTGCATTTTCAAGCCCAAGATTGCAGATTTCAAATTAAAGAGTGGGAGCCCAGTTTGAAGATCTGTATCAAAATAAATAATTGTAATATATAGATTTATTTTTATTTCCCATGTAATTGCATCAAGGGGCCACAAGAATTTTTATTTTATTTATTATATTCTCGTATGATGTGATTTATTATGTGCGCACTAGTAAATAATTGAAAAACATGCCACTGCTTTTATTATTTACTTTTAAAGCATGTTGTAGATAATAGGGAAGCATGTTACTGCTTTATTATTTAATGTTCAAAGCATGCTTTATGTGATTTATTTTATGTAATAAATTATGTCTATAAATTCCGGAATCATGTTGGGAAATATGATGGAATTTTAGATGTGACATAATTTATGGATCATAAAATAATCTGTGCGCATAAGAACCTTTTGAAAGAAAAAGACTAAGCAAGATTTTTTAATTAAAATCAACGAGACCTCCACAGTGCGGTCTCTTATTAGAAGTGGGCAGTGAAGTGAGTAGACTTCTACACAACCGTAGCCTGCTTACTTTATTTGCTCATAAGTTCTAATAGATGAGATTTCTAAATAAAATATTTAAACATGTGAGAAGTGGACAGTGAAGTGAGTAGACGTCTACACGACTGTAGCCTGCTTACTTTATTTGTTCATAAGTTCTCTAGGATTGTTTTAAATGAGATAACAAAGATTGTAAGAGGCGTGCGTCATGGGTCTAGTACGTATGACAAATCGTCCTTTTAACTTCCGGAGTTAGAATTGTGGTCAAATACTTAGATGTTGCCTGAGTACTAACTCATGAATGATGTCCCTGCTCAGATAGGTTGAACATGGTCTTAGTTTTATCTTCGATTATTAATTTCATTTGCCGACAAATACGTGGCATGGATTGAAATTAAAGGTTGGAACTTCAAAGAGCAGTCTGGTCAGGTGGTCTACTGTAAACGTCTTCGAAAGGAGCTAGCAGTAGATGTACCTAGGCAATTGGGGGAACCAATTGTATTGGTTTATCAAAAGGTTACAATGCATATTTGTTTCAATGTTCTGCATGTATGTTCTTACTTTAATCAATTATAGTTTTCAGATATGTCTATGAATAATGTCATCAATATCTTGGTACAAAATCAATTAACAGGTCCAAATTTCCTGGAATGGAAGCGCAACTTGGATTATATCCTAGTCGCAGAGGAACATTAATTTGTTCTTAACACTCCGTGTCCAGCTGTCCCCACTGTTGAGTCAACTGATGTGGAGCGGAACCTCTATGGCAAGTGGGCCAAGTCTAATAATGTGGTCAAGTGCTATATGATGACCACTATGTCTAAGGTGCTCCAACAACAACATCAACACTATGACAAAGCAGCTGAGATTATGGATAGTCTCACAGTTACTTATGGGGAATCGAATAGAGCTGTCAGATTTAAACTCATGAGGGAAATCATGAGTTGTAAAATGACTGATGGTAGCTCAGTGAGTGAGCACGTTGTTTCCATGACTCTCCTCATGGATGAACTAACGTTGCATGGAGGAGGTATTGACGGGGAAGCCCAAATCGATATCATACTCAACTCACTTCCGAAGTCTTTTGAGAACTTTAGACTGAATGTTGTCATAAGTAAATAGGAGTACACTCTTAATGAGTTACTTAGTGACCTCATGGCGGCTGAATAAGTTATGCAACCTGAAAAGGCAGTCTTGATTTCTTCCTGTAGTCACCCTACTTCATCGAAAGGTGCTAAAGGGGTGATTGGAAAGAAATTCAAGAAGACAACCTCTGGAAGTAAAAGTTCTGGGAAAAAGAAGAATGTGACACTGTGGACGAAGGGCAAGTGTTTCCGTTGTGGCAAAACTGGTCACTGGAAGAAGGATTTTCTGACCAAGCGGGTTGGACAAGGTACGTTATTAGCATTTGTAACGGAAACATGTTTAGCATCCGTTTCTACACATTCGTGGGTAGTGGATACTGGAGCTACTGATCATGTTTGTTACACTTTGTAGGGATTCAAGCTGACAAGGCAACTGAATGATGACGAGGTGACGATCTCCCTGGGTAATGCTGCTCGCGTGTCTGCAGTAGCAGTTGGAGATGTTACATTATGCTTTCAAGACAATGTTTTGATTTTAAGAGACGTTTTGTATGTGCCAGATTTTTGGCGGAACCTCATTTCTATTTCCCGTTTAATAAATGATGGATTTTCAGTTATTTTTGATAGTCATGTTACTATCAATGGCAATAACGGTGTTATCTGTCGTGGGATACAGAAAGACTCTTTATATCATAACTTGTTTGCATGAATCTTCCGTGAATGCTGCATGTAACTCATTTAATCATAAGAAGAGAAAGTTTTCATCTTCTGATGAGGATCTTACATATCTATGGCATTTGAGACTAGGTCACATCAATCTAAAGAGGATCAAGAGACTCGTGGATGATGGAACGTTGGATTCAATCCAGGTAGTTCCACATCGAGTTTGTGAATCCTGTTTAGAGGGAAAGATGACGACCAGACCTTTCAAGGCAAGTCAGTCTCGAGCAAGTGATATGTTGGAATTGATCCACTCTGACTTATGTGGACTGATGTCTACGCAAGATTGTGGAGGATTTAAGTATTTCGTCACTTTTATTGACGATTACTCGAGATAAGGGTATGTTTACTTACTTCACTATAAGTCTGAATGCTTTGAGAAATTCAAGGAATTCAAGGTGGAAGTGGAGAAGAAGTTAAACAAGACCAATAAGTCATTACGATCTGATCGTGGTGGTGAGTATCTCAGTGACGAGTTCTTGCAGTTTTTGTCAGAGCATGAGATTACATCCCAATAGATCGCACCGGGCACTCCTCAGTAGAATGGTGTGGCAGAAAGAAGAAATAGGACTCTTCTTGAAATGGTTAGATCCATGATGAGTTATGCGAACTTGCCCGTTTTGTTTTGGGGCCACGCGTTACTAACAACGGCCAACCTGCTGAACCTGGTACCTTCTAAGTCAGTTCCTAAGAAACCCTTGGAACTCTGGCATGGGCGAAAGCCCAGTGTGTCAAGGATAAGATTGTGGGGTTGTACGGCATATGTCTTGTCAAAGGAACCTGATAAGTTAGAAGGTAGGTCCAAGCTAATGCTGTTCGTAGGATACCCCAAACAAACAAAAGGTGATTATTTATACTGTCCTGAGGATCAGAAGATCGTTGTTAGCACCAACACGAGATTCTAAGAGGACGAGTTTGTGAAAAACCACAAATCCAAAAGTGATATCATTCTCCAAGAAATTGGAGAAGATGATGCGCTTCCATTGGGAAAACCCCGTGGCAGATTGAGTGTACCTCTCGAAGGTTTGGAACCAACTGCACGATCGCCAATGCAAGGCTATGAGCTACAAGTAACTGCACCAACTGCTGATGCAGTACCAGTGCTTCGTTGTAGTGGGAGGGTACCTCACCAACCCGAGCGGTATATGTTTGTGAGAGAGTCTTCGGACTTGATCCCGGAAGACGGACTAGATGATACCGACCCATAGACATACGATAAAGCAGTGAATGACAAAGATGCGGAAAAATGGCATAAAGCCATGGATTCAGAAATTGAATCAATTACCGCTATGAATGTATACCAGAATTCTGCGCTACCAGATGGCTTTCGGGCCATAGGTTGCAAATGGGTATACAAACGGAAGAAAGGTTCGAAAGGAGAAATAATGGGTTTTAAAGCCAGGTTGGTGGCGAAGGGTTATAGTCAAAAGGAGGGCATTGACTATGACGAGACCTTCTCACCGGTAGCCATGCTCAAATCCATTCGAGTTCTTTTATCCATAGGCGCACTGGACTGTTGTCAAACATATTCTCAAGTATCTGAAAAGAACTCGAGACTATTGTCTTGTTTATCAGTGTGAAAATATGTGCCCTGTGGGTTATACGAATTTGGATTTCCAGGTGGATCAGGATGAGAAGAGATCGACCTCGGGCTATGTGTTCACCTTGGGAGGTGGAGCTGTGTCATGGAGGAGTGCGAAACAGAAATGTATCGCGGACTCCACCATGGAAGCTGAGTATGTTGCAGCTTCAGAAGCTTCTAAAGAATCAGTATGGCTCTGGAACTACCTCTAAGAGTTAGATATTGTTCTGAGTTTGCCCAAGACTATCACGGTATATTGTGATAATGCTGGCTCAGTAGCAAACTCTAAGGAACCAAGAACTCACAAGGAGTCAAACACATAGAGAGAAAGTTCCACATTATACGAGAAATCGTAGCGAGGGGCAATGTGCTAATAGATAAGATAAACATTAAGGATAATCTAGCAGATCCATTTACAAAGGGCTTACCTCATAAGGCATACGAGGGTCATGTTCGTAGCCTAAGACTGAGGTAGATGCTGGCCACCTGGTGACCAAATGTAATAGCTAGATTAGAATAGACACATATTATACTCTGGAAAGTAATGGTATAATGCTTTGAGTATAAGTGGGAGATTGTTGGAATTGTATACATAAAAGCATAATGATTGGTATATTGGGAAATGTTATGTTTGATATACTGGTAATCATTAAAGACTTTCAATAAACAACTCCTGTCCGAATTAACAATCATACGATGCGAACAAACACATCCAGTTATCTCGTCGATAGGGAGATCATACGGTGTGTAAGAGATCACAGAAGATCGTATAGATAATTCGAACTAGCGAGATATAAACAATTATCACAGCTGAGACAGTTTCTGGTTTAACTGTTGGTTTAGGCTTCGGCACACAAGTTCATAAGTGGTTTATCTTGACTGCTTTGTGTGACCGGTACATTTCAATATATTGATAGGATCAACAGTGAGATGAACCATTCTACTTGACATATGAATGAGTAAAGATCTCGGTAACTTGGTCGGATCTAAAGTCTATTAAAAGCTGAGGGGCACACATGGGTTGACTGTCACTTTAACTTGCTATGGTGGAGAGTCTTAAATGTACTCATATATCTACATCTTGGGTGATGGCAGTTTGTGTGGGGTTTCCTCAGGCTGGATATAGATATCCATATCCGCTTCAGGATGGTGACATTCCCTGGGAAGCTCACGAGGTTTGTTATGCTAAGTCCTCCAGGCTGAATTATTGATTCAAGCATAAGCGATAAGGGTTGAGTGGTACTACTCAGGAATAATAAGAGATTAATTAATTGCAGCTAATTGTCATATGCTGAATTAATTAATGAATGTCTGAAACCTTAAATATGGGGATTAACCAAGCAAACCCGTTCCGAATAACGTGGTAATAAAGGGGTAGGTCAGCATTAATTCTCTGGTGGCATGAATTATGTTTATTAATTAATTATTTTCTGGGTTGAACATGGAATTAATTAATAGGAGACCCACTTTATTATTTGCATTTGATCCCTGGTCTGACCCAATAGTGCTCAAAGCCCATTAGGGTTTATTAAACCCTAATAGCCCATTCTCCAGATCTATATAAATAGATCAATTCTATCTTCCCATATAAGTTTTGAACTTTTTCAGAAACCCTAGAGAGATTGAGAGAGAGTGGGCGGCTGTGTAGATCCGGTAGCGCATCCTCACCAGATTTTGGGATCGAGCAAGGAAACAAATCAGAAGATTAGATCTGTAGGAACACCATCAACGATCTACCGCCGTTATTCAATCTGCAGGAGTTGAGGTATTCCTTTAAATCTACGAATTAAATTAAATAGGAGCATGCATAGGGCATTTACTGTTTGTCATAGTGTTTATTTTCATATCCATAAAATGAATCCGGGGTTAAGAAACAAATGGCGATTCACATCGCCTATTGTAGACTCAGTTCCTACAACGAGCGCACCATTCTGACTGACACCGAGCAAGCCCAAGTCAACTGTACGTATGACATCAGCATCATTGATCACGAGTGGCCGGTCTTGCAATTTGGTTGAATCATCACTGCCCCCACTCTCCTCGACCAGCGCGGTAAGCTCATCAAACTCCCTGAAAACATGACGCGCTGCAGGGTCCCTCAGAACATGTTGCACGGGCTCTCCAAGAGAAGAAGAGAGCTCGGGGCGAGTCCGAGGACAAACATCGGGGGGAGAACCCTCCTTAGAGTCCCCCGACCGAGTCTTCGCAGCCCCCGCCTCCTCCACCTCCCCCTCCGTTCAACCATCCTCCAGAGCAAACAAGGGGGAGTCCTCTCGCCCGACCACCCACTCGGAGACCACTTCATAGAAAGGGTCCGAGCAGGTTAAAGAAAAGGAAGGCAAGAGCTCCGTACACCGCCGCCGCCAGCGTTCCCGTGAACAAGATCTTACTAAGGATCGTGAGGTGAACCTGGAGAAGGCACTGGTGCAGACGACGACTGATCCACCCAACATGAGAGTGGACTCATTCTTGCTCCGCTCTCAAAAGCTGCTACTGAACCCCCCGACGTTGGATATGACATCGAGGTCAGTTTTCAATCGGCTGGTGTGGTACAAGCACCAACAACTTGAGGTACGTGCTCTTTTACTTCAATTGTCCATCTTTTCTTGTTTGTTTTAAATCCTTGATGATAATTTTGTAGAGCATGGTGGAGTTTTACCATATCAACCACGAACTCAGCGCATTCACAGATAAGTGCGCCGAAGAGATCCTAGAGCTCTGGAAAGAGGTGGAGTTCAGGAAGAAGAAGTACGAGGAGCTGGAGGCGAAGCTCGATGAGGCGGAGGGGAACGCGACCTCTTTGGCCGTCAAGGTGAACTCGGTCCTGGCAGAGGCCAAGGCCTGTAAGGATGAGGCGGACAACTTTAAGAGAAAGTATGCCCAATCGACCACCGACATAGTCCTCCTTACAAAATATCTTCAGAAAAGAGGGGATCATATCAAGTCCCTGGATGCTCGCGTGCGGACTTTGAAGGAATCCTATGCGTCCGAGCTGAAGGGCTACAAAGATCAGATCGGGCCCCTGAAATTGGGTGAAGGGCTTGATTTTGAATCTTTGATCCTGTCTCCGCATTTCGCTGAGACATATGTGGTAATTATCTTTTTATATACACTTTTATATTTATTTTACATGGTTTTTACTCTCTATCATGCTACTTGCTTTTTACAGACGTTCGCTGTGAAGGGATTTGTGAACTGAATCACTTAATCCGTTAGCCGAGATTGTTAACTGGAATATCAAAAATAAATTTCTATGCCTATGATTAATCCTAGCATGCTCCTATTGATTATGCATTAAAGGGGTTTTTGCAGAATACCTGGATTGTAGAAATCTGAAGAACGAGTGCGCAAGGATTTGATCCTCGATCCTTTTTCCTCGCACCAAGATTTATTCCTAACAGATTAATGAATTAAATCTTTAAAAATTAATAATAATTTTTGAAAACAAAGAGGGAGAGAAGAAAAAACACAATCCTCCTGATCTGATCTTCTGATCTGTATCCCAACTCTAATCCGAATATCTGGTGAAGATTCCCTTTGGATTCCTTGCCCAATTGAAAAGCAGAATTTCCTCGTTCTCAGACCTAGTCGATCACCACAGCTCCCAAAATACTGGTTTACTGTGTTGCAACATATGATCTTGTGGTGTGTGTGATCTGAGAACCTGAGGCCTATTTATAGGAAATCCTGGACTTCTATTGGGCCTAAGTTTTCATGGGCCAGACCAGGGACCAGAATGCAAATAGCAAATAAGGCCTATCAATTAATTAATTCCCATATTCAACCCAGAATATAATTAATTAATTAATATTGATTCATTCCATCAGAGAATCAATACTGTCCTACCTATTTGCTACCACGTTTTAAGGTACGGGTTGCATGGGCTCGGTACATCCCCACATTTAAGGTTACAGACATTCCTTAATTAATTTAAGCTCTGACAAGCCATTTAATTAATTAACAACTTATATTCCTGAGTCAATCCACTCAAACCTTTTCACTTATGCTTGAACTTAATCAGCCGACAGGACTTTAGCATAACGAACCTTTTGAGCTGCTCAGGGAATATCACCATCCTATATTGGATGTGGTTACCTAGTTCCAGTACCAGACAGTCATACACAAACTGCTATCACCCAAGATATAGATATACAAGCTCAACTAGAGCCTTTCACTGTAACTCAAAGTGATACACAATCTGTGTATATTTCTGTACCTTCATTTAGGCTTAAGATCTCATCAAGCCATAGAGATCTAGATTCTTTTAATGTCAGATAAAAGAATCAATCTCGACTTAGGTCCTTATCAATGTGTGCCCCACACCAGCATATCAAGCCATCCAAGACAAAATGCTTATTACTGCGTATGCTGCAGCCTACACCGACAGTTTATCCTGGAATTGTCTCAGCTGTGATAATAATTTATATCTCGCTAGGTCAAATGATCCATACGATCTTCTGTGATCTACTACACACCGTATGATCTCCCTATCGACGAGATAAGAGGATAGTAGCATTTGCGACACATGTTTGTTAATTCAGACAGAAGATGAACTTACAACATTTATGATTCCCAGTATATTAACCAATCGACCTAGTACATAATATACCAATCATAATGCTTTCGGTATATAAATCCATCAATCTCCCACTTATACTCAAAGCATTATACAGGTGCTTTCAAGAGTATAACGTGTCTAAACTAATCTAGCTATTACATCGATCATTCTACGTGGCTTGCTTTGCCCTCAGCCCACGGTTACGTACATGCATCTCGTAGACCTTTTGAGGCAGAGCTTTTGTGAATGGATCTGCTAGATTATCTTTTGTATCAATCTACTCTACAAGCACGTCACCTCTTGCTACAATTTCTCGTATAATATGTTACTTCCTCTCAATGTGTTTGTTGCTCTGTGAGTTCGTGGTTCCTTTGAATTAGCCACAGCTCCCGAATTATCACAATATACCGTGATAGTCTTGGGCAGCTTAGGAATCACATCCAACTCCAGAAAGAAGTTTCCAAACCATACTGCTTCTTTCGAAGCTTAAGAAGCTGCCACATTTTCTGCTTCCATGGTGGAGTCAGCAATGCACTTTTGCTTTGCACTCGTCCATGATATGGCCCCACCTCCCAATGTAAATACATAGCCAGAGGTGGACTTCTTTTTGTCCCGGTCTGCCTGGAAATCCGAATCTGTATAACCCACAAGGCACAACTCCTCACACTGATAGATGAGACAATAGTCTCTAGTCCTTTTCAAGTATTTGAGTATGTGCTTTGCCGCGGTCCAATGCGCCTGTCCAGGGTTAGACTGATATCTTGCTACCATGCCTACAACAAAGTAGATATTTGGCCTTGTACATAGCATTGCATACATGAGACTCCCCATGGCCGATGCATACGACACATTGCTCATCTCATCTTTCTCCTTTTGTGTCACCGGACACTGATCCTTGGAAAGATGTATGCCATGTCTAAAGGGTAACAGACCTTCTGGGCAGTTTGCATGCTGAAATGGGCAATCACTGTATCCACATATGATCCTTGAGACCAGACCAACATCCTTTTCTTGCACTCCCACAATACTTTTACCCCTAGGATGTATCTTGCCTCCCCAAGGTCCTTCATATGAAACTGTTCGGATAACCACCCCTTTATGCCCGACAATACTTCCACATTGTCGCCAATTAGGAGAATATCATCTACATAAAGTGCAAGGAACACCACGCTTCCGCTTACACATAGACGATACACGTAACTCTCATTTGAACATTGTGAAAATCTATAGGATTTAATCACTTCATCAAAACGTAGATTCCACGACCGTGAAGCTTGCTTAAGTCCATACAACAACTTCTTAAGCTTCCAGACCAAATGTTCTTCGCCCTTCTTCACATAACCTTCTGGCTGTTGCATATAGATGTCCCTACCTTCTTCAAGGTACCTGTTTAGAAATGCGGTTTTGACATCCATCTGCCAGATTTCTAGGTCCATATGTGCTACTATGGATAGGAGTATTCAAATGGACTTAAGCATGGCTACCGGTGAGAAGGTCTCATCATAGTCTACACATTCTTTCTGATTATAACCCTTCGCCACCAACCTTGTTTTGAAAGCTGTAATTTTACCATTTGCTCCTTTCTTTCTTTTGTATACCCATTTGAACCTTATGGCACGATAGCCATGTGGCAAATCAGTTTTCTGGTATACGTCCATAGTCGTAATGGATTCTATTTCCGAATCCATGGGATCAGCCATTTGTCCGCATCTTTATCAGATACTGCCTCAACGTATGTCCAGGGGTCGGTATCATCTAGTCCACTTTTTGGGATCAAGTCAGAAGACTCTCCCACGAACATGTACCTTTCTGGTTGGAAGACAACCCTCCCATTGTGACGAGGCATCTGAGCCGTGTCAGTAGTTGGCACAGTACTCGTTGGTCCCACACCTTGCATTGATGGCAGTGTTGGTATTCCCTCACCTATTACAGGTGGATTTACCATTATACTGGGTTTTCCTGATGGATCTGCTTCATTATCCCCAAGCTCATAATCTCACTCTTGGATCTGTGGTTTCTTACATATTCGTCCTCCAAGAATCTTGCGTTGGTACTGACAACCACTTTCTGATTCTCAGGACAATAAAAGTAATCACCTTTCGTTTGCCTGGGATATCCTACAAACAACATCAGCTTACACCTACTTTCTAACTTATCAGGTTCCTTTGTCAGCACATATGCTAGACAACCCCAAACCCTCATTCTGGTTAAACTTGGCTTTCGCCCATACCAGAGTTCCAGAGGCATTTTAGGAACTGATTTAGAAGGTACCAAGTTAAGTAAATAGGCCGCTGTCTCCAAGGCATATCCCCAAAATGAAATTGGCAAGCTTGCATAACTCATCATTGACCTGATCATTTCCAAGAGAGTCCTATTTTTTCTTTCTGCTACACCATTTTGTTGAGGGGTTCCTGGTGCAGTCCACTGGGGTGTAATCCCATTATCTGACAGGTACTGCAAGAACTCGTTACTGAGGTATTCTCCACCACGATCTGATCGTAGTGTCTTGATAGTCTTTCCTAGCTTCTTTTCTACCTCTGTCCTAAACTCTTTGAATTTCTCAAAGCGTTCAGACTTGTAGCGAAGCAAATAGACATATCCAAATCTTAAGTAATCGTCAATAAATGTGACGAAGTACTCATAACCTCCACGAGCTTGCGTGGACATCGGTCTACATAAGTCAGAGTGGATCAATTCAACACATCCTCTGCTTGAGACTGGCTTGCCTTAAAAGGCCTGGTTGTCATCTTTCCCTCTATACAGGATTCACAGACTTGATTCAGTACCGCTTGAAAAGATTCCAAGAGCCCATCGCATGCCAATCTTTTAATTCTCAAGTTACCCACCGTGCTATCTTCTCTTAGCACGAGGCCAAAGCTTTAAGCTAAGGCTCTATTTGGTGAATATATCTTTCTGAGATATATTCATAGCAGTCAGTTTCCTAGTTTAGGATTATGATTATCACGGGCGTATGCCGACCACCTGAGTTCTGGGAAGAACCTTTAAACATCGAACCATTCTGGGAAGAATTAGTAAACATCCACCTGCCAAGGAGCAGGCTGCGGGGTGCGTCCCCACTTCAACCTGAAGACTGAGTCTGCAAGGAGTTCCTAGGCGAGTGCCACAACTGACTGGAGGACGGAGGTGCCACGGACTGTGTATAGATCATAAGGAGGCTTGTATTTACTTAGTAAATTATCCAGACCTTGGGTCTGAGGAATGGATGTAGGATATTAAAATCCGAACCACTATAAATCTCTGTGTGCTGCTTTACTGCTTTCCATATACTTGCTCTGTTTTTCTTGTTTCACAAACTGACTACTTGAGCCTTCAATACTTGTCCAAGTATTGAATAATATAAACTGTGAAACTGACTTAAGAAGGAACAGAGACTTAATCTTAAACTGACTGCACACAAAACCGACTTTGCCCTATTAACCAAACCAGTGCTTGTACTTACATTTACTTCCACTGCATACACAAAACCTTCCGCTGCATATATTGCACTCTGATTTCGGGACCAACAAGTGGTATCACGCGCCAAGGTTCTTACAGACTACAGTTGTGTTGAGTCACTTAGGACCAGATCTCTGTTTTCTACGCTTGGTTATGTTTTTTTGCACTTGGTTTCTATTTTGTGTGTTTTAAGCTTAGGTACAGAGAGATGGCTCAGATCACGAAACTTCCAAAGTACTCATCAGAAGACTTTGAGATATGGAAGAAACGTTCCTTGATCATGCTGAAGAATGTTCATCCAGAAATGGCAGAGGTTCTATCTACCGGACAAATTAAGATCACTAAGGTGAATACTCAGCTCGGAGGAGCAGAAGGTCAGGAGATAGTGGAGAAGCCTTATGCAGATTGGACAAACAATGACAGAGTTCATTTTCAGCTGGATGCGGTGGCCATAGAGCTCATCTTACAATCTTTACCAGCGCCACTGGTTGTTGAAGCCTAAGAGCACAACAACGCCAAGAAGATGTGGGAAATTCTTGGCTCACCTAGTCAAGAAACAGCTCAGATGAAGCAAAATAAGCTTCGAAACTGTGTGGATAAGTATGAATCTTTTCAAATGCTTCCTGGTGAAAATGTTAAATCAATGGAAGCAAGATTCAATTCTATTATCTGCGAGCTGAAAAACTAGGGGAGAACATATGACGTTGCTGATATGAATGCAAGAATTCTCTCCAAGATGCCCAAGGAGGATTGGTTCGTCAAAGCTACCAGCTTGAAGGAGAAAGATCTCTCCCAGATGACGACCAAGGATGTGTTCGCCCAGCTTCAAGTCCATGAATGAGATATTAAAATGGCGAACATAAATAAAGGAGTGCGAAGTGTTAGCACACATCCAGAAGGAGATGCTGCCTTTTTCGCAAAAAGGGAATTCAAGAGAAGGCCTCAAAAGCCTTATCAAGCTGACAGAACTTCTGGACAAACATCCACATCTAAGTCAGCACCAACACCTTCCTGCCAGAAAAATGAGGAAGAGAGCTCAGTTGAAGAGCTTGAAGAGCAAATCAGGAAGCTGATTAGACTTCTTGAGATAGCCAAATCCAAGAAGGAAGGTTCACTGTCAAGTGAACATAAGTTCAGCGACAGACCTCCCCGAGGTTGCTTTGAATGCAACTCTCCAGATCACCTCAAGTTTGAGTGCCCATTAGTTTCCAAGGAGGAAAGGGAGCGCTTGAAGAGGGTGTTCGAAAAGAAAGCCTCCAGAGCAGTTGCTAAGGCCATGCTTACCAGAACTGAGGTGCCTGATATCTCAGACAATAACGATGGCTACTTTACATCAGACGATGAGGCGACGGAAGAAGCCTTCCTCGTGCTGATGGTAAATCTTGGAGAAGAGGAAGAAACTGAAACAGAGTCTAATACTCCGGTACACATTTCCAACTCAGTTTCTATTCCTATAGCATGCATAGAAAATAACTCTGAATCCTATTGCTCAGATTTAGCGGATGTTATTCTTGAAACTTTGAATAGAGAATTTGCTAAGTTTTATGAGTTAAAAAATATCTTGGCATGTGAAAATGCTTCACTGAAACTGAAAGTTTCGAAACTGACTGAAGAGATCTAAGGATCTAAGTCAGTAAGTGAAGACTTAGCTAAACTTAGAAAAGAGTATTCTATGTTACTTGAATGCGCATCTCATAAACTGAAAATTGCTAGTGATGAAAAACTTATGTTCACTCTACTCTAGTGCTAGCAAAATTTCAGAAGCTCTAAGTTTACAAAGACATTCCTTTGATAAGTCAGGTTTAGGCTTTATAGAGAATAACTTGAGCAATAAGACTTCTTCTTCCGAAACTGGGAATGCCTCGAATCATTACTTTAAGAAGAATCCCAGTTTAGAAGTTAAGCTATTAGGTAAAGGAGTAGTCAGTATGGATAAAAGCTCCTCTGAGGCGGATCAGGAAAGAAGGGGACAATCAGTTTCAAAACTGACTTCAACACCCAAGCCTAGAAAAGATTTGACTTTTAGGTCAAAAAAACCTGAGATGAATCCCATCATACCTAGGAAGTGGAGTAAGCGACATGCTCATAACTTTAGAAAACCCACTTCGACGACTAAAACTGAACTTTATAGAAAGTCAATTTTATTTCTGGACTCTAGGAATCCGAGTTTCTCAACTCATGAGAACTTAACTTATCCGTATAGAAAGAACATCTATATGAGGTCTCAGTCTAACCTTCATTCTAACTTTAGGATTAAAGAGACTAAATAATCAGGACCAAGTTTCCGAGAACCTAACCGATACTCAGTTTCAAGGGAGTCAGTTTCTAGGAAGTCAGTTCCTAGATACTCAATTTTAAGAAACTTAGTTTTAGGTCAGGTTTCATAGACTCACCTTCTCTTGCCTAGCTTGCACGGAAATAGATTGAATCATTTGAAAAGGAAGAGATTGGTAGAGGAATGTGCAACACCTAGATATAAGGTGATGCAAGTATGAATTCCTAAAGTATGGATACATAACATTAACCCTGCAGCACCCGCCAAAACACGGGTACCTTTTGTCTAACCTGATGTGTTATACAGGTACAAAGTCACCAAGGTCATTCTAAAAAGAAAAAAAGAGCATGGATCTTGGACAGTGGATGTTCAGCTCACATGACCGGTGATAGTAATCTTTTCTCAAAACTGAAAATGACAAGATGGCCACTTGTCAGTTTTGGAGATGATTCAAAAGGTAGAGTAATTGGCAAAGGATGTTTGAAGAGCAATGGAATTATCATCAATGATGTATCCTTGGTCACCAACCTCAACTACAATCTTCTGAGTGTGAGTTAGCTTATCCAGTCTGGATATGAGGTAACTTTTGCCGAAGGAGAGTGCTGGATCAAAGACAAAGACTCCTAAGAGACTGCGCTGAAAGGTACATGTCTTGTCGCAACAAGCTCATCCCAAGAAGGAGTCAACTGACTATAGCATAAGAGGCTCAACCACCTGAATTTCCAGTCAATCAGACATCTTGCCAACACAAACTTGTGGAAGGCCTACCACAAGTCAGTTTCAAGAAGGAAGAAGGTGTCTGTTGAGCATGCAAGATGGGAAAGCAAAATAAAGCTTCATTGAAGAATCAAACCATCACAACAAGCACAAACAGGATCCTTGAACTTCTTCATATGGTTCTGTTTGGACCAGTCAAGCCGCCTACCATTGGAGGAAAAAGGTTCACTCTGGTTGTAGTAGATGACTAATCCAGATACACTTGGGTAAGGCTGCTGACAACCAAGGATAAAGTGAAGATCCAACTTCCAGAGCTCATCCTTCAAGTGCAAAACAACAAAGGGGTCACTGTCAAAAGAATCAGATCTGACAACGGAACTGAGTTTTGTAACGGTCCACTAATGAATTTTTGTGCTGATGCTGGCATTGCTCATGAGAAGTCAGCTCCAAGGACGCCTCAACAAAATGGTCTTGCTGAACAGAGAAATAGGACACTCAAGGAGGCAGTCAGAACAATGCTTGCTGAAGCTGACTTGAAAAAAAGTTATTGGGGAGAAGCCTTGATGACAACATGCTATACTCAGAACAGAAGCGCCATCAACAGTCGCCATCATAAAACCCCATATGAAGTATTCAATGGTCGTAAGCCTTCTATAGCTCATCTACGTGCTTTTGGCTCACCATGTTACATCCATAACAATGGAAAGTCGAAACTGAATACTTTCAGTCCCAAGGCTGATGAAGGAGTGTTCCTTGGATATGGACATCCTTCATACAAGGGATACAAAGTACTCAACAAGACAACCAGACTTGTGGAAGTAACACGCTCTGTTGTTTTTTATGAGTCTATCTTAGTGCGCAGAGCCTTGAATGAACTGGAACTTGGTGATCCCGATCTCAACAAAGGGAATGAGAAACTGAGTACTGATAAAGAAGATCAAAGCCAAATTTCTCAAACCAAATCTGTAGATGATCACGCAAGTGCTCCAGATGATGAGGTAAACCCATTAGTCTACCTCACAAAAGCCTTTGGCTCATTGACGATGCTCTCAGGCATCGATCAAGGGGGAACATCAAAAAATCAAAACATAGCACAATTTGAGGGTCAAACTGGTACAAAGTCGCCAACTCAAACTGACCTCACTGAAGGAGAAAGTGCTCACTCAAAAAATGTCCAACCGTGTACGACCAAAGAAAATCATGGAATCCAAGATATGGGAGTCATTACTAGAGAAGAAAACTCCAGTCAAACTGACTTATTTGGAGTTCCAGTGTCTGGAGCAGACGGTACTGAGTGCGCTGAAGATTTTGTCCAAACTATTGATGTTACCCAGCTCCAAAAGCCGAAATGGTTAAGAAACCATCCTGAAGAAGCTGTGCTCGACAGTGTTACCAACTCAGTTCGCACGAGATAAGGAAGTGCGCTACTGACCTACTTCATATCTCAAGAGTCAAAGCCGACGAATATTGGAGATGCTCTGAAGTCAACTGACTGGATCAATGCAATGCAAGAAGATCTTGCCGAATTCAAAAGAAATTAACTCTGGAACTTAGTAGACAGACCTACTTATCAGTCAGTTATCAACACAAAATGGGTTTTCAAGAATTAGAGAGACAAAACTGGGAACATTGTATGGAATAAAGCAAGACTGGTAGCAAAAGGATATGCTCAATGTGAAGGAATTGATTTTGACGAAACCTTTGCTCCAGTGGCCAGACTTGAAGCAATCCTCTTATTCCTTGCTTATGCTGCACACAACAACTTCACAGTCTTTCAGATGGATGTGAAGAGCGCCTTTCTGAATGGGGAGCTGAAGAAGAAGTATATGTGAAGCAGCTCCCTGGCTTTGAAGAAGGAAACCAAGTTTACAAACTGAGGAATACTCTTTATGGGTTGAAGCAAGAACCCAGAGCCTGGTATGCGACTTTGTCTTAGTTTCTCCTCAAGAATGGTTTCCAAAAAGGAAAAATCAACACAACACTGTTCAGAATCAAGGATGGAGGAGACATCCTTCTGGTACAAATATATGTCGATGATATCATACTCGGATGCAGAAACTTGGATATGTGCGAGAAGTTTGCCAAACTGATGGAAAGCAACTTTCAGATGAGCATGATGGGCAAACTGACCTACTTCTTGGGTCTCCAAGTTATTCAGTCCGAAGGAGGAATCTTCATCAATCAGAAGAAATATACCAAGAACTTGATCAGCAAGTTTTGTCCTAAAAAGACCAAGCCTTGAGGATTCCAATGAGCCCAAGTGCTCAAATCAATCTTGATGAAGAAGGCGAAGCAGTCAACCCAACGGCATACAGATGCATTATTGGGTCACTTTTGTACCTAACTACCAGCAGGCCAGACATCTCCTACTCAGTTGGGGTTTGTGCGAGGTTTCAAGCCAATCCGAAGAAGTCGCACATGGAGGCTGCCAAAAGAATAGTCAAATACCTGAAGGAATTGAGTCCTTAAGTATTTGGTACCCAAGATCTGACGAACTAACTCTCAATGCTTATTCAGATTCAGATTTTGGAGGATGCATAATCGATAGGAAGTGCACAAGTGGAACATGTCTGTTCCTAGGTCATATGCTTGTAAGTTGGTTCAGCAAGAAACAACACTCAGTTGCCACGTCTACAACTGAAGCTGAGTATTTTGCTGCTGCAAGCTGTTGTGCTCAAGTGCTTTGGATCAAGCAACAACTGCTTGACTATGATGTAGAAATTGGGTGTGTGCCAATCTATTGTGATAACATTAGTGCCATGTGTATCACAAAGAACCTAGTTCATCACTCCCGAACAAAACACATCGACATGAGGCACCATTTCATCAGAGATCATGTCGAAAAGAAAGATGTTTCAGTAGAGTATATCCGATCTGAAGATCAACTAGCTGACATCTTCACCAAACCACTCATGGAGACCAGATTAAAGGAGCTCTGCATAAAACTGGGTCTTCTGGAAGTTGATGAAGTCCTTATTGGAGAAGAGTAATGGTAAAACTTAGTCCAAGCTCTCAATTTTCAAAACTCGATGCTCCTCTCAGTCTGCTAAGGGGATTCATCAAAGCATCCGAAGAGCAGAAACTTACCTTCATTCAAACTGACTAATGAAGAGGCACTCAGTTTCTTGTTCATACTTAGAAGATCTCAAAAGACGGATGCAGAATTAAACCGAGTACCAACTCTCGATTTAGAAACTAACTTTCAAGTCAGTTCCTGGAATTTCAAAAGGAGGGATTTTGAATTCCAAAGGCAATTGCTGCGGTTACATCGCAATTAATGCGTATCTTGCTTCGATGAACCAGATTTTGACATGTGGAAAATGCTCCTTACCACGTCGCTCCAGTCAAATCTGAATCACGCATCGCGAGGCCACGAATCTCAATCATTGCCAAATATCCAGAAATCGAAAGGTCACAAGGTACACCTACCTCATTTAAAATGACCTTTCTCTCTGCTATAAATAGGGTTCATTATTTTTGTTTTCGTTGTGTGTGAAAAATCTTCTGAAAAGAAACCACAAGAAACAAAATTTTTCTCCAAAATCTCCATTGTCAAACCCTTCCTTCCAAGTTCCTACTTCATCTTCATCAAAAATTTCCTTCGTTTCGGGAAAATGGTGTTAGAACCCAAACCTCCAGACATAAACTCACCACCCTTTTTGGGTGCGGTCAAAGAGGGGGAAAAGAAGTATGGAAGGTGTAGAAGACATCACAAAATGCAGCATGAGTGAGCCTAAAAGGCTGTAGAAGGAGCAGAAGAAATCAGAAGATCTCTTCTACCGTTGTCGTCTCCTTCTACAAGACGCACATCTCACGACTGTTGCTCAATGGCATGCCAGCAACAGGGAATGACCACGTAGAGTACTTCATTGCTATGTCTCTTATCTCGTTAAGAAGGGACTAGCAAACGAAGAAGCCTGGAGGTGGGAGGAGACAAATCTTTGATCTTTTCCTCCCACAATGTGCTAAGTAGCACTACCTCTGCAATCGCTGCTGAATGTCGGCAATTAGGGAAATTGGAAAGCTGGTCAGAAAATCAAACCAATTTCCTTCATTGTGCGGACTACAACAGCAGCTAGATTGAAGACAGTTTGAAGACCGGAAGCAGTCTAGTATAGTTCTTGTAATCGATCAGTAATAAGTTTTTTTGTAAGTTTATCCCTGTACTTGTAATGAAAATTATTAAAGGATAAACTGACTTATTGATGACAATCTCTTTTTTTCCAACAAAGGTCTTCGTTCTTCAAACGCTGAACTTACACAATCCAGTGTAATCAGCAAGCTTCTATCTCTCCCCTTCTTAAGATTTAATTGCTCTAAACTGACTTGAAAAAATCATTCGAGCAATACTCTCCAAGTTTAAGGAGGAAATCTTAAGTAAAAAGCTGACATTGAGGGGAAACTTTTCTGAGTTTATGGGACAAATTGTCAAAAACTGTAAAAACTCTAAAGTTATCCACACCTCACCAGCTTAGGTTCCGGATGGCTTTGACCATACCAAAAAGGGGGAAATTGTTAGGATTCTTGTTAGAGAAATCCTTCCTTTTGATGTTTTGGTGGGTCAATGAATGTAAGCCATCTTAGTCTGTGTTAGGTGTTGATGTAAAAATCCCACCTTAAATTGATGTTTTGATGTGTCAAAAACTATATACCAAAGTCTAGGTCTTAGAGTTATTACTTCATGTAATCCTTGCATAGGATGATCGAGTTGTAATAGTCTAGGAGAAGAGATTTGTCAAAACTGTGGAATAGTTTTGAAGAAGACGCCATTCAGACGAGATAACCTGTCAAACATAAAGGACGAAGAGCGTAGAGCAAAGGGTATGAAATACTGCACAGATAGTTTTTCCTGTGGAAGCTTGAATATTCAAGAACTTTGGATTCAGTGCTTACAAAGAAACTTTTGAGAGGCGCTCACAGTTTCAGACCAGGATAATTTCTCATCAAAGAATGCATACATAGCAAGATGCCGATCAGTCGCAGAAGAAATCTAAGGAAGTCAATGATAAAAGACAGTCAGACACTCAGTTGCGACTGGCGTACAACGTTGTTCGGCGTCTGACACATCAAGTACAAACTGCCCTGCAATTCAGGACATTGTTGCAGAAAAAGTAGAGATTCAGGCGACATTTTCAGAAAAGGATGGATTATGATTGGACATCCTTCAAAATGTCTCTACCGACTATTTTCTGGTTTCCAACCTATAAATAACAGGAACAACAAAGACATAAAAACTTTGCACCTCTAGAAACCTTCGCATCTTTGAATCTCCGACACATTTATACTTGCCTCTCTACTGAAGTTAAAGCTCAAGCATTAAACACTCTCATGAGAGAAGCCATTAATACCGTGGTTCATTTATTGAACACGAAGCAATCACTGCTTAGAGAATATTTGAAGATTCACCGTGTGTCCTTGAGTACACGAGGATTAAGTCTGCTGACTTAATCTACTGACTTGGTGCTCTTAGTTTCAGAGTAAGAACACAACAGCCTGGTTTTGCAAAGGAAGAACAGGTTATTACGGAGAAGGAGTGAAGTACAACCACTAGGACGAGTGATGCATTATGCTGTGGACGGAGGTCTCTACAACAATTGGCTATAGATCGTGAGGACTGTATCTTCATAACTTAGTGAATTTCCGGATCTGATATCCGAAGAGTGGACGTAGCACTTAAGGCTCCGAACCACTATAAATATCCTGTGTTGTTTACAGCTTTACTTACTTTATGTTGGTCCCCGATTAGAGTCGTGTTAAGCAGCGGAAGACTATTTAACAAATACAGTGGAATGTTTCAAGTTATCTTGCACTTAGTTCCTTTTCAAATGTTTAGCTTAAGGTTGAAGTTAAGATTGTTTCAGATATACACTAGCTACTTGAGGTTGCTAGGTTTTAAATCAATGGCAGAAACAATAAAACAGTAACAAGGAATAGTAATAAAGACACATGATTTATAGTGGTTTGATCCTTAAGATCTATGTCCACTCCTCAGTCGAACACTGAGAATTTCACTAAAAAGATATATGCAAGTACAAGGATTCGCCGGTCACTTGTAGCAGGTGGTGAGCTTTCGAGCCAGCCACTACAAAGCTATCCTCCGTTAGTTTTATCTTTTGGCAGTTGCGGCTAAGTCAAGGGCGACACCTTCGTAAAACTTATCCTCGCTGTAATAGAAGCTTTAAAGTTCCTTCCTGAACTCTTCTGGGGGTTTTTGGCAACAACCCGTCTTAGTCAATCTCTTTTCAGAGATATGACTGCTAGATGCTTCCTAGGATGGAAGTTATCCCAATGATTGATTCTTGAACAAAGTCAAGGAATCTCTTCTTGAATGTAGTGTCAGATATCTAATGTGTGACACTTTCTGTTGAGAGCTTTGAGATTCTTCTTGTCTCTTTAACGTGCTCTTAATTGACTACTCTTTTGCTTTATCTCGCTTGTAAAAGTTATCTCTCAATAATTGTCTTTCGCGAATCGTATGAGCAGTAGTAGTTGTTCTCTCTGGTTTGGACTTCTTTTTTATATCTGGAGATTCAAACTTTGAATCTCCAGACCCGTTAGACACAACTTTCTCTTTGTCCAATAGAGCTACTTGCATTTTCGTCCTTTCTGGCGTGGTAGAGTGCTTTTTCATCTACTTCGGGAAAGATTTGTGTCCTTGGTTGTACCTTTTGTTAGAACGGGAGTCTTAGCAGTCGTTGTTTGATATTTCCTTGCTTAACATTCTTTCAGAGAATGCTGGGAACATTCTGCTAAGTCATTAGACTTTTTGACTGTATCCAACTGCTGACTCCTCAGCAGTTGCATATTAAGCGCTTTGTGTCTTGATTCCTGATTGCTACAACTTCTAGCAATCTTCTGAGTATTAGTGAATGCTGACTCCTTCAGCATTTTGCTATCTCTTTACTTCTGACTGCTGATCAAGGTTCCTAGCAATCGTTTTTTCAGCATATGACTACCAACTTCTTAGTAGTCATTCTTCTTAGCACTTGACTACTACCTCCTTAGCAGTCATTTCTGTCTGCTGACGTCTCTAGTAGCTAACATCTTCTTGACTGCTGAGAATGCTCCTAGCATCCAGATTCTCCGAAGTTGCTTGGAATCTGATTTCCTTTGTTACAATTGCTGAATCCTTCAGTAATCTTCCACAAACACTTCTAATCTATTACAACTCGATATATAGTCTAAACAGGACTTTACAAATGAGTTGCTAGACTACTCTAGACTTCAGCAATATCCACCAAATTAACTAAGGCTTTGATTCAACAAAACCTATACAATTTGATCTAAAGGGAGATTTACAACATAAATCTAGGAATAATTCCCAACAATTTCCCCCTTTTTGGTGCGATCAAATCCTACTAGCAATTGCTGAATCTAACAAGGAAAAATTTCTGAGTTTTCAAGAAATTCTAATACAAGTATCAGATCTTGTCTAGCCATCTATCTCAGAATTTAACCAACATAATTCTAGCAAAGATTGGTTTCATTAAATTCCCCCTCAACAAAAGCTGGGAAATAATCTCGAATAAGTACAAGCAAATGCTTCTTAAGAATATGCTAGAGAATCTAGCACCCACTCAATCAGCAAGCATTTACCACCAATCACAAGACAAATAACTCAGCACACACATTCATACGACAATTCACATGCAATTTTGTTGAATACACGAATAGTGTATATCAACTAAGACACGCAAAAAGTCAGAAGTGGACAATGAGTAATTGTCTAATTCTGATTCAGTTTCATAAATGATTTGAGAGTTTACAAGTACAATGAAACTGAAAAAGACAAAAAGTTTACAAAAATTTGCTAACATATTCAAATTCAGCTTCAAGAGCCGGGAGCTGGCTTCTTATCATATTCATCAAATTTGTTCATTGCCATCTGCACAAATTTTTCATAGAATGCTTTGTTTGCCTCTCTTTCAGCAGCCTCCCTCTCCAACTTCTTAGCAAGTTTTTCATTTTCCATTTCAAGCTTAATGAGCTTAAGTTCTACTTCTTTCTTCTTCAACTCTTCCTCGGCTAGCCTTCACTCTTCTTCCTTAGCAGCGATTTCCTCCTCTTCTTGCTTCCTCCTAGCAGCCTCAACAATTCTTCTTTCTTCCCCTCTTTGATCGCCGCCAAAAAGGTAGTGGAGAAAGACAGAACACTTGATGCAATTTGCTGCTGGGATTCTGCTACTTCGACTTTCATGACTTCCTTGTCGTGCTTTACGCCAGACACTTCTCCTCTCACATCTGCAACTTCCTTCCTCACATCGGCAACCTCCACAACCACTTTTTGAAGGACAAATTGCACAGCAGCATCAACATATGAGTGAAAATCACTGGAACTTACAGACAGTGCATGTAGCGAAGAAGTTGTTAGCTCTAGCTCTCTACTTTCAGCAAGTGTTTCAGCAGCCATATCGGCCTCGTGCTGTACAACTACTTCCATTGCCATAGCAGCTTCTCCTAGTGCCTCTAAGTACTTGGCTTCTTCTTCTATGCGCTCAGCCTTCTCTGTTCTCTAGGCCTCTTCCACGGCCTGAGCGAGTTTAGCTGCTTTGGCTTGTTCAATTTCAGCAACTTGCGAAGCCTTTATCTTTTCCAAGATGTCATCCTCCAAAAAATGTACAATCATTTTCTCCTCGGTATTGTGACATACAATCAACTCTCGGCTTTTGTTCTTCTCCAGTTCTTCCTGCTCGCGATCAGCAGCCAACTTAGCCAACAACCTTTCTTTCTTCTTAGCTTCATATGCAGCCTGTCGCCGCCCGTATTTAGCTGCAGCTCTGGCTTGGCACTTAGAAAGCTGAATGTGAGCATCTGAGTTGCCATCTGGAGCGAAGATGGATTTTGGCAATGATTGAGAGTTCTGAAAACATGCGATGGACGCGGATTTCCTGTAGTCGAGCCAGGACTTGTTTATCGGTGAACTGCTTGGTGCAAGGCGGCTGATCAATCCAGTCATTAGCCCATTTCTCTTCCTTGCGCCAATAATTAAGGCCTCTCCTGGCCACTAACAGCATCCGCTCTTCAAAGCACGATTCATGCATGATGTAGTCAAACCTCTTCCACCTCCTCAGCTCACTACCCAGAACCTTTCCTTCTTTTGTCTCCTCTTCCAACTCCACAAAAAATGCAGAAGAAATATCCCTCTCGATCTCAGCAGAGACAAAATCTTCAATTTCAGCAGTCCATTCAAAGAGGTCAAAGTTTACCTCGTCGTTGAAGGTGACTGGAGCACACCATTGCGCAATTCTCCTTGATTTGAATCGTCATCCAGGAAGTCCATTGAAAGGGATTCTCAGCGTCTGATTTGTGCCTGTGGGGATTTTGCAGAGAAATCGGGCATCAAAGACCTCATCGGACTCTCCATCTGAATCGGAGTCGGAATAGCATGTGGTTATAAAGCTCTGGTCTTCTTCCTCCTCTGGTATCTGCTCTGGCTCAGTAGTGGTAGGAATGTCATTAGCGGGCCTCTCCTCAGCATGCTGACCCTCAGCTCCACCATCAACAATGCTAGCCTCCTGCTCAGCATTCAAACCAGAGCCATCCAGTCATCCTTCAGGCTGAGCACTACTGCTACCACCTTGCATAGCAGTAGGCTCTCTAATGAAAAAGCTTCCCTGGCTTTGAGGACGCGCAGGAGCGTCAAACACTCCTGATCCCAACAATTTGTTAAGCTCTTTATCGGACAAAGCATCTTTATCCATCGGAGTGATGGGAATGTCTACAGTTTTCTTCCCTTTCCCTTTTTATCGCTTAGCAGCCTCCCTAGCTGCAAGCTCTTCAACAGCTTTCCTAGTTGCAAGCTCGTCAGCAGCTTCCTTGACCTGATCAAAATTTCTGTCCCTCGCCTCAAAAGTTATTCATTCCATATCCTTCACAAATTCCCTCCTCTCCTGCTCCTTCTTGTTCCTCTTCCTCTTTCTATTTTTCTCCCTGATAACTTTCAATCGTTTAGAAAGTGGCTGAGCAGAGAATGGACTCACTTTCTCCGGTTTCTCAGCAGATGAGACTTTCTCAGAGGCTTTGATAAGTCTCCTTCTCCTCTGCGGCTTCTCAGGTGTATCAACATTTGATCTCTTCCTCTTGGGTACCTCAGCAGGAATTGGACCCAACCTTTCAGCAGGAAGCTCTCCTAGCTTCTCAATATCGGCGAGGTCTTGGAAGCACCTCTCTGTTTCAGCGGCCTTCCTGGCAGCAGCAATCTCTTCAAAAGTTAAAGGGATTGCATGCTCCAACTGTTGAGTTGCTAATGTGGCTGGATCCTCGTCCTCCTCAGACATGGGTTCTTTGGGGTTGACATTTGATTTCCCCTTGAGAACTCGTGGGCAAGAAGAATCTACAGGAGCTGGCTTTTTCTTGGTTTGAGGAATAAAATCGGTAGGGGATAATGACTCACCCCTGTCAATTTTGGACTTATGGAAGTACATCTCAATGAACTTGCTGACCTGCAGCCCGAAGTTCACGTTGGGCGTGAAGGTCCCCCCCGTCTTAATTTTCAAGTTCTTCTTCGCATGGTCCAACCATCGCTCGAAGAAGAATTCAGTCCAGTTCCCTTGAACGCCATCGACTAGCGCCATCATTACGGCGTACTTCTTCGCAAAAAGTGTTGGTCCCTGAGATCAGAGTCGTCATGGTAGCAATAAGATATACACAAGAAATGCAACGGAATAAAGTAGCATTTACTTGTATTTAGATTATTCTCAACTTAGGGTTTTTGTTCAAGTTTGCTTAAGTTTCTTCTTGCAGTTATACTCTAGCATCTTTGTTGCTAGGTTTAAATCACCGTAGTAGTAAAGTAATAGAACAGTAACCAGCAAGAGAACACAAGATTTATAGTGGTTCAATCAAATGATCTACGTCCACTCCTTAGTTGAATCGCTAAGAGTTTAACTAAGAAAGTATACAGTGTACAAAGAATTGCCTTTCCTGTAAAGCAGGCAGCCGACGTTTGGTCTGTCTACTTCACGGCTATCTTCCGATACTCCGAACCTCTCAGGTGTGGCTCCGGCTGAGTCAAGGGCGCACCTTCGTAAAACTCGCTTTTACCACTTGTGGAAGAGTTTAAAGTTCCTTCCGAACTGTCCTTTTTCGGCTTCAGTGCCCGTACTAATCAATTCCTTCTTGAGAAATTGACTGCTGGATACTTTCTATAAGGAAAGTGATCCCAATGATTGAAGATTCTTGAATCAACTCAAAAATCTCTCAGATGAGTGTCAGAAGTATAGTGAGACACTCAAGATATTGAAGGCTTTTCGATGTTTCTGTATTATGCCTTTCAACTGAACTGCTCTCAAGATTTTTGCCTCTTTTTGAAATCTTTCGTACATGTATTTGCGTTAGAGAGTGAGCGCTTTTTTGTATCTTCCTTTGACTTGCCTTTTATAGTTGGTTATTCGAAACTTGAGTCGGCAGTTCTATTTAGACACAACGGATCTTTCATCTTAATTGCAGGTAGCTTTTTACCAACTTTTCTGTCTCCGTACAGGCTTTTCCGACCTACTTCTGACAGGTCTAGTCTTCGCGCGTTGGTCAGAATGGCGGTGTAGCAGTTGTTGAGATTTGCTTTACTGAGCCTTTTCTGGAACGGGATGCTGGATATCTTGTAGCATACTGCTGAATTTGATGTGCAGCAAATGCTCTTTTGCTACTTTGATTTCGGATTGCTAACGCCTTTAGCTTTTTCTGATGTTTGCTGAGAGTGTTTCAAGCAACCTATTCTATTACAACTCAATATTCACCCTATACAGGACATTACATAAGTTGCTAAGCTATGCTAAGATTCAACAATGATCAACCATCTACTAAGGTTTGATCCAACAAAACCTTTTACAATGTACTCCTAAGGATAGTTCAGGAATATTTTCCCAACAGAAAGTTCGGAGTACGACCCAACGCTGCACTGGAACATCTTGATTACAAGATCAGCAAGGAGTCTGAAATCCTCCTGAAACTGATTGGTTGGTGTTGCCACCTTCCAAGTAATCTCTTTCCCTTGACGGTCTTTTCCCAAGTCAAGCTTCTTCCATAGGTTCCACCTAGCCTCCATTTCCTCCGTCTTGGTGACTTTGTAACTTGCAATATGTTGGCCGGAGTTGCGAAGCCCAAACTTCTTCTCGAGTACCTCAGCACTCACCGTGATGAGTGTTCCAAAAATAGAAGTCTTAAAAGACTTGGAATCATCTGCTATAACCGCTCGTGCATAGAATTCAGAAACCATGTGATGTTGAAACCTCAGAGGTTCAGCAGACAAATATTCTACCACCTGTTCTTTTGCCAAAGTGTCCATCACCCAATTCGGAAAATTGGGAACAGCAAGAGGCGTATAAAGGATTCGGTCATTCATTACCTGTCCGACTCTCTTATGAGAATTAGAAAGACCAAATTGCTCCTTTTTCTTTGCTAGGGTTACCAGACGAGCGTACGGAATCTCATCTTCAACGTATTCCTTTTTGACAATCATAGTAAATTCGGGTGCATGCCTTTCGTGGAGTGGCATGGCCGTAATAGGAGCTTGGTCCATCCTTAGGGGACTCTCGGAGGGTGAATCAGACATTTTGTGTACAGGAAATTCAGGAGTTGATAGAGAAAGTTGGGAGAATTTGAGAGAGTTTGGATGCTTGAATGCTTTGAAATCTAGGGATTCAAAGTTCAGAAGGTTTAGAATATGATGAAGTGCGGTTTTATATACCTTCTAAGTAATTGATCTGACGGTTGGGGGAATCATCGCTTGAAATCTAATCGACGGTTCAGGAAATCTGAGACGCTTCGTATGGCATCCCATGCCCCAATGGACTTGAGTGCTTATGACGTGTCGCCTCTTGATTTGTCGCCGCCTGTTGCACGCATTAAATGCACCATGTTCAGCACACTTATTGGATTAAAATTAAAAGTATTCCTGCTTCGAATTTTCGGGGAAAGTCGAAGATTGCTGAGAGCTTGGTGATGGGTTTTGTATACTGAAAGCATTTATTACAATGAGTATACAACAGTTTATTTCTCCTATCTGTCAAACAAACTTACATGTATGTAACAATGATATCCTCTTGTCTCACCGATAGGGACGATCATACGGTGTGTAGTAGATCGTGAAAGACAGTATGATCACTTGACCTAGTGAGACATAAACCTGATCACAACCGAGACAACGTATGAGGATACATCTATCCGGATGGCTGCGACATTGTCGGAACAAGTAGTCTGTCTTGGTTACTTGACATGTTGGTACACAAGGGTGGCATATTGATGGACCGCAGTGAGATGTATTCGACTGTCTGACATCAGCGAATATAAGATCTCGTTCTTGGTTGAGTCCAAACCCTAACGAAGGTTCAGGGGTTTGCACGGATTGACTGTTGCTTTGACTTGCCATGGTGGAGAGCCTAAGTAACATGCTCGTATATCCGCATCTTGGGTAACCACAGTTCGTGTAGTACTGCCTGAGACTGGGTTTAGGTAACCATATCCGAGTAATATTATGAGGACATTCCCTGAGGAGCTCAATGACATTCATCGTGCCAAAGTCCTGCAGGCTGATTAAGTTCAGGCACGAGTGATAAGGATTGAGTGGTACTACTCAGGAATAATAAGATATTAATTAATTGTAGATAGAGCTTGTCAGAAGCTCCGTTAATGAATGTCCGGTAACCTTAAATATGGGGATTCTCAATAAATGCAGTCCGTTCTCATAACGTGGTAATAAAGGGGTAGGTCAGTATAATTATGTGGTGAAAAAGAATTAATATTAATTAATTAATTGTGTCCTGGGTTGTGGACATGTGAATTAATTAATTTATACGCCCACTTTATTATTTGCATGAGGTCCCAGGTCTGGCCCATTTATATATGCTGAAAAAGGCCCAGTAGCCCATTAGGGTTAAAACCCTAGGTCTATAAATAGACAGCTCTCTCTCTCAAACCCTAGCCACTTAATAACATTCAAACCAGTTGAAACCCTAGGGAGAGAGAGAGCAGGGGCGGCGCCAGTGAGAGGGGAGGAGAAGAAAATTCGACTCCGGTCTAAACTCTACAGATCTGTGGAATTCTCACCAGTAGCAGATCTGAACAACATTGGTATACAACCCTGAAGATCTGATCTGGAGAACATAAATCTCTCTTCTTCTTTTTATTTATTTTTGATTGAATCTAGAAATTAGTTTCTAATTTCTATTTTTGCAGATTTAATCGAATCACGTGGTTGAATTAAATTTGGATATTCAAACGCGAAAGATCGGATCAGTCTCTACAAAATAACAGTAATTATTCTTATCCACGCATTAAATTCATAGGAGCATGCTAGGGTTTTGTGAATTGGTAATGTGAACAATAAACCATAAATCAATCCGGCTTATTTGGATTTTGTGATTCGGTTCACGGATAAATCCCTACAATTGGTATGAGAGCCATATTTCTGATTTATGGCTCTGTTGTTCATAATAGATTCATTGATGCATGTATGAATTTTATTTTGTCGTGGATGGTTTTTGTTCCTCGTGGCAACCCGTTTGATTCAGCCCGCGGTGGTTTATCCGTGTAGGGTTGAATCTATTTTGTAAAATCACGAAAAAATCTGTGATTAGATTTAATTGGAAAAATTGTAATAAAATAGTTTTTGTAATTTTATTCAAATCTGTAATTGGATGGGTCGGGACGAAGAACGAAGACGGAGCCGACAGACGAGTGATCGATGCAAAATCCTGCATACAGATTATAGCATAGGACAAATAATTTTATAGACAACCAAAGGGTTGGTCGATCCCACAAAGATAGTGCAACGAGGGAGAATCATGTACTAAATATGGTTTTCAGAACTTTTGTTTGGGCAAATCAAACTTTGAGGGTTTTGTGTTTCAAAACAAGCAATTAAAGGGATGAAATTCAATTATTAAAAAGCATAGATTCTAGGGAAATCTACCAATCTGATCAACAAGCAAGAAACAAATATTCAAACCCAGAAAAGAAATTTTGGTGGAAAATCTATTAATGTGGAATTAATTCCTTGGTCGGGCAATTAAATCCTAAATTACTAACTAGTGGTTATCTCCTCTCGGTCTCAAAAACACCAATTAATCAATTTCAATAAAGATTAGATTTTTCCTACGATTGAATTCTTCTTGGTCGGACAGAAAATCAAAAGTATTAAATCCTAACTTCCTATTACTAACCTTCACCTCTCGGTCCTTCGATTAATAACTAAAACCTACCTCAATCTTCATCTCTCGATCCTTCGATGAGAATAGACTTAAAACAAAACATAGGATTTAAACCAGTTAAAGGGTTTAAATTATTGAATCAAAACATGTATCACAGATGGAGAAACCCTAGAACCTGTTTAGGGTTCTAGCCTAACATATTTAAAATAAACATTGCAGGGAAAAATAAAGATTGCATTAAAAACAATAAAGGTTTAACAAAAACTAAAGAGGAATTCTCAAAAACTTAAAGTGAAAACAGAAAATTAAAGATAGAACAATGAGTAAAAGTGGAAACAAAAGAGGGACAAAGGAACCAAAGAACTCCCTAATTCTGAGCTATTCAAGAGTTTTTATAGTGGTAGGGTTAAGGCCTTGGATGGTATAATTGCTCCAATATTCGTCCACCAATTGATATGGTATCTTTCTCCTTTTAAATCTTCAATCACGTGCAGATTAGGGTTCAGATATGCGCGTCTCGGCAGGGATAAGTTCTGCCACGGCCGAGATCTTCTCCTTGCCTCGATCTTCCTTTGGCCGATTTCAATCCATTTCGAGCTTCTATCTCGGCCGGGATATGGTCTGCCACGGTCGGGCTGTGTCTTTCCACCATGGTCGAGTTGGCTCCCAACTCGGTCGAAACATACAGCTACTCTTGGCGATTTTCTTCATTTCCTTAGCCAATTCTTCACTTTTTCTCCATTTTTTCCTGCATAATCATCCACAAAAAGCATAATACCGTCCACTATACACTCATGTTCAATTTATTCAAGAAAACAAGCTAAAATGCATAAAAGAGAAGAGAAAACAATGCGATAAGTAAGTAGAAAAACGAGTTTATCAAACCCCCCAAACTTAAACACTTGATTGTCCTCAATCAACAAAAGAAAGAATCAAAAGTTCAAGCAGAAGAGTAGTGCAATGCCTCACAAGATCCATCACATTCAAACTCAAAAATCCACAAGACATCAACACTTTTGAAAGAATCAGAAAATCTGTAAACTGTGGAAGACTCACATGGGAAGTGTTTCGCTCATTCACTCAAGTGTTTAGGATAATTATGAGATCACACAAAAGTCATGCAAATCAAGTTCTACCATAGGCTTGCAAATAATCTCAATCTCCACTGCAAATATGTGCACACAAGTCTAAGATCAGAAAGGACTTTATTCAAGGTTGTAATGTAGGATTTCTAGTGAAAGGTAGGGAAATATATGGCCAAGTGACTAAAATCAATTGAGTTGATCACTCTCAACAAATTCAAGAACGATCTATTGAGATCCACCCATCTCCTATAATATTCAACACAACCCATGACTCTTTTATTTATTTTTCCTCCTTTTTTTTTTTTCTTTTTCACACATATCCTCTTATGCTCTAAACAATTTTGATTATACATTTGAGCTTATAAGGATTAACAAACACATAAACACATTTTTTTACTCATTTTCTATATTTTTTTCTTCTTTTTCTAGAGCCCAACCTTATCTTTTGCTTTTACCCTTTGAATAATATCTTATCCTTTCTCAAACAAATCCCAACCCACTCTCATAGACAAGAGTTGATTCCCCTATTTATTTCCAACTTATAGACAAAGAAAGAAAATATTATAGGCTCAAAAGGGCTGACTAGGGATAACATTTAATTAGGACAGTGCATGGGAAAATAGGCTAAACGAAGATGGCCTAAAATCACTTCCTAAACCTGTGCACACTAGCAGTCTTGAAAAAGAAACAGAGCAAGTTCTAGAGAAACTCAAAATTGCAGACACACTCACAATCAAAATTCAGGCTAAAAAACTCACACTTAGGACAATTTTTCTTCCATAGTAAACATCAAATCATCATCTAACTGTCATGCCAACGCAAGTATCAAAACAAGTAATCATGCGGTATTCACATTTATGGGCATACTCGACTACTATCACAATCAACGCAAACTAAAGTCAATCAATTCTTATCTCGCATTCTTGTTAGGGTTATCACGCTCAAGTTCCCACAATCTTGCATTTTATTCAAGAATTTTCCCATGCAGAAACTTAAATAAAGCAAATAAAAGATAGATAATAAGTTTCAAAACCTTTAAATCTTCATCCCCCCAAACTTATTCAAAAAGCAGAGAGAATAAGTTTGGAGATCAGATCCAGAGATTGAAACTGTACCTCACTTGTTGGCCTCAGACACCAACTTTTTATCCTTCTTTCTCCAACTCTGACAGGCGTGGATTTTGGGCTGTTGGCACTCCATCTCGGCCGTGTCGAGCTCTGTCTCAGCTGGGATGGAGCCTTCTTGTCGACCTCCTTCTCAGTCGAAGTATCCCACGCCTCGGCTTTCTGTCTCGACCGTGGAAACCTCTGCCTCGGTCGAAATGGACTTAAAAATTTTCTCTTTTTTTTTCACAAGACACTAAAACAAGTAAAAGCAGTAAAATAGGAATAAATCGAAATTAATTAAGGAAAACAAAAACACAATGGGCTACCTCCCATTCAGTGCCTTATTTACCGTCGTAGCTCGACTCAGGTCAGCTCACCAAGGCAGTCGAGTCCAGACTCGTCGACCCCTTAAGTCAATAATGAAGACTTTCTGGTTTTGAATGATGGTGGTATACTTGGAAGGAGGCAACTTAATTGCCGATTTCACTGACTCGTTTCCTCGTTCCCACCGGATGACTTCTTCTTCTTCCTCCGGTGTCTCGTCATCTTCTTCCTCTTCTTAAGTAGTAGTAACCCTGTTGCACTCCCCTTTCCTCTTGTTCTTGTCTATGCAGAAGGTGATAGATTCTTCATTTCCTCTCAAGGTGATTTCCCCCTTCTTGCAGTCGATTAGGACACCAGCTGTGTCGAGGATCATCGGAGTGTTGGCATCGGAGTGTTGGCATCTTCCTTCATACCAAGGACAATGAAATCTGTAGGGAAAATAAGGTGACCAACACGAATTAGGACATCTTCTACGATACCTTTGGGCTTGGACACAGATCGGTCCGCCATCTGGAGGGTAATTGTAGTGGCTCTCATCTCCCTGATTTCCAACTTCTTGTAGATGGACCAGGGCATCAGGTTGATGCTAGCCCCGGTGTCAGAAAGCACATTCTGAAACTCTATTCCTCCAATCTCGATAGGTATCGAGAAGCATCCTAGGTCAGACCTCTTGATCGGGATCTACTTTTGTAGGAGTAGGTTCTTCTCGCTCATCAGCCTCTTGAGGAACTTCATGTATCCCGGTATTTCCCTGAGAGCTTTCACAAGAGGAATGTTAATGTTCACTTTTTTAAGATTTTCAACAAAACGAGTGAATTTAGAATCTTCTCTTTTCTTTGCGAATCTCTGCAGGAAAGGCATGGGAGCAACTGGGTCAGCTCTTTGTACCTCTTCCAGGATTCATGTAGTGACTCATCACAAAGCTGCTTGAATGTAGTGATAGCAGCTTTCCTCTTCAACAGCAGGCTCGGTGGGAAGAAGTTGGTGAGAAATTCATCTCGAAGTTCCCCCATGTCCCAATCTGACTCTTGTCCAAACCGGCATACCAAGACCTTGCCTCGTCTCTAAGGGAGAATGCGAATAACCTCATCCTAATGACGTCCTGGGGAGCTCCATTCTGCTTCACAGTGTCGCACACCTCGATGAACAGATTGAGGTGGGCGTATGGATCTTCAACGGCTCTCCCCCCAAACTGGTTCTGCTGCACCATCTGAATTAGCCCAGTCTTTAACTCAAAATTATTGGCATCAATCCGCACTCTGAATCCGGCCTCTTCCTGCCGTGGGAGAAAACGGTCCAAGATGGACCTCTGCGGCACCACTATCTGCCTGCTGTTCAGTTCTGCTAGTCTTGCAGCTTGCTCCGCCTGGGTGGCTTGGGCTGCAAGAAGTTGCGCCCTTATTTGCTGCACCTCATTGACAAATTGTCTCTGTTCCTCCGGTGTCATGTTCTGAAGCGGGGCTTCTTGATTTGCTTCCATCTCAAAATTCAGCTTCTTTCCTTTCTTTCTGTTGTTTCTGCAAGCTGCTTCAATCTCTGGTATGAAGGGCTCAAGTATCTTTCCTTTGTTCCGCGTGTTCATGCACCTGCATAGAAAATGAGGGCAAAATCAGGCTGTCCCGGCTGGGATGGCGTGTATCTCGACCGGGATGGAAAATTCATCTCGACCGTGGTAAGACTCACCTCGGCCAAAACAGACGCAACACAAATACACACGCACATGAAAGAAACAGAACTGACTCCAAAAACAAATAAAAATCAACACAAATTCGAAAAATACTGAAAATAAGAAAAATAATACCCAATCCAGAAGTTCTTAAACAAGACAGTAATGACTCGCCGTCTGACTATCCCCGACAACGGCGCCAATTTGATCGATGCAAAATCCTGCATACAGATTATAGCATAGGAAAAATAAATTTATAGACAACCCAAGGGTTGGTGGATCCCACAGAGATAGTGCAACGAGGGAGAATCATGTACTGAATATGGTTTTCAGAACTTTTGTTTGGGCAAATCAAACTTTGAGGGTTTTGTGTTTCAAAACAAGTAATTAAAGGGATGAAATTCAAATATTAAAAAACATAGATTCTAGGGAAATCTACCAATCTGATCAACATGCAAGAAACAAATATTCAAACCCAGAAAAGATATTTTGGTGGAAAATCTATTAATGTGGAATTAATTCCTTGGTTGGGCAATTAAATCCTAAATTACTAACTAGTGGTTATCTCCTCTCGGTCTCAAACACACCAATTAATCAATTTCAATAAATATTAGATTTTTCCTACGATTGAATTCTTCTTGGTTGGACAAAAAATAAAAAGTATTAAATCCTAACTTCCTTTTACTAACCTTCACCTCTCGGTCTTTCGATTAATAACTAAAACCTACCTTAATCTTCATCTCTCAATCCTTCGATGAGAATAGACTTAAAACAATAAAGGTTTAACAAAAACTAAAGAGGAATTCTCAAAAACTTAAAGTGAAAACAAAAAATTAAAGATAGAACAATGAGTAAAAGTGGAAACAAAAGAGGGACAAAGGAACCAAAGAACTCCCTAATTCTGAGCTATTCAAGAGTTTTTATAGTGGTAGGGTTAAGGCCTTGGATGGTATAATTGCTCCAATATTCGTCCACCAATTGATATGGTATCTTTCTCCTTTTAAATCTTCAATCACGTGCAGATTAGGGTTCAGATATGCGCGTCTCGGCCGGGATAAGTTCTGCCATGACCAAGATCTTTTCCTCGCCTCGATCTTCCTTTGGTCGATTTCAATCCATTTCGAGCTTCTATCTCGGCCGGGATATGGTTTGCCACGGCCGGGCTGCGTCTTTCCACCACGGTCGAGTTGGCCCCCAACTCGGTCGAAACAGACAGCTACTCTTGGCGACTTTCTTCATCTCCTTAGCCAATTCTTCACTTTTATCCATTTTTTCCTGCATAATCATCCACCACAAGCATAATATCGTCCACTACACACTCATGCTGAATTTATTCAAGAAAACAAGCTAAAATGCATAAAAGAGAAGAGAAAATAATGCAATAAGTGAGTAGAAAAATGAGCTTATCAATGAGGGCGGCGCACAGTGGCGGCAGGAGGCCGCATGCGTGTGCGGCCGCGACAGCGACGGCAGTAGCGGCGCGGGCCGCGATTGCAGGAGGTGACGCGTACGGCGGTGGGTGGCGCGGGCCAGCGGCGCGGGGGCCGGCATTGCGTAGCACACACGCATGCTCGCGCACGCGGCGGCATTGGGCGCAGCGACAGTGGCGGTGGTCGTCGTCGGCGGGTGCTGTCCTGTCATGGTAGTTTGTGATTTGGTGGCTGGTGCAATCCTGTGTAAACCATAGGTTTGCATTAGGGTTTGGGGCCAATCATTAAATCACAAAACCCTAAATCCCAAAAGATTTGGTGGTTGAAGATTTGGAGGCCCTGAAAGATTTGATGAAGATTTAAAAAAGATTTGGATTTATCCAAATAGATTCAAATTTCAAATTATAATTGATAGTATTTTATTTCCTGTTTTGTGGGGCCTCGAGGAATTTTTGTTTGCCTTAATTGTCCTCGTATGATATGTGATTTATTATGTGCGCATTTAAGCATGTGTAGATAATAGGAAAAGCATGATTTACTGTTTTATTATTTACAGCTTTCCAAGCATGCTTATGTGATTTATTTCTTGTTGGATTATATTTTGGAAATTTTTGGGCTTGTTTAATTACATGCAAAAACTTGGAAAATATAATGACAAAGAAATTATATGTGCGCATATAAGAAACCTTTTTGAAAGAAAAATACTAAGCGGATTTTTTAATTAAAATCAATAGACCTCCACAAAGTGGTCCTAGGCTGTAAGTGTATCTCTCGCTCTAGGAAACGTCTACGAGTGTAGCTTGCTAGTTCTTGGAGGTGCATGGGTACAGTTGTTGGGATTTCTAGACAAACAATTTAAATCATGTGAATAGTGGGAGGGTTTTACATAAACGTCTACGAGTGTAGCTTCTGTAGATCTCTTTCATAAGTATTCTAGGATTGATTCAAATTATAGATAACAAAAGCTTTAAGGGCTGTGCGGTATGGTTACGTGCCATGCTAAACTGTCTCTTTTGGCCATAGTTAAATTTGTAGTTAATTGCTTAGAAGCATCTTAGGATATAATGCAGTTGCTGCTTCCCTGTCCTTGAGAGATGGCTTGGTCTAAGGTTTTCACTAATTATTAATTTCTAGTGTCGAAAGGTTCCTGACATGGTAGGGAAATTAAAGAATTGGGGGCTTAAAACCCACAGTTCTGGTTGAGGGTGACATCGTAAACATCTACAAGTGTAGCTTGCGGTGGGAACTCTTGGGCAATTAGTGGAAAACATATGTATTTTATTTATGAAAAGGTTTTCAATGCATTTGTTTTCGAAGTTCTACATGTATGTTCTTATTTAAGATTCTTTATTATTTCAGATATGTCTATATCTATTGTTGATCATATTCTTTCTCTCAATCCTTTAACTTGTCCGAACTTCCCTGAATGGAGTTTTTGCATCAAACATGTCCTTTATCTGAAAAATCAAGCACATGTTCTTTTCATGGATCCACTTGTGCCTGGCTATGATGGAGTTTGTGAACTTGAGCTTGAGTTTTATGAAAGATGGGAGGATGCTGATGATTTCGCCTACTGGCTTATCACGGCTGGCCTATCTAGAGAATTAAAGCATAAGTATGAGAACTTCAATAGGGCTGGAGAGATCTGGAAAGATCTCTTGAGTGCTTATGGCAATGTGGAGCGGACTATTAACTATAGACTTGTGCACGATCTTGTGTGCAAGAAGATGGTTGAAGATAGTTCGGTGATAGTTCACATGATGTCTATGATTGAGCTCATGAGACAGTTCACTGTGCGGGGTGGTAATATCAGTGCGCAAGGCGAGATTGATATCATCCTGAATTCTCTTCCGGAATCTTATTGTGACTTTAAGGTAGTTGCTGCTGCAAGGGGAGAGTATGCTCTGCATGAGCTACTTGAGGACCTTGTTGTGGAGCAATCTTCCATGCGAGCATGGAAACCTATTCTAACTGTTTCTAGTACTAGTTCGACAACCTCTAAGGTTGGAAATGATGGTGCTGAAAGCAAGCTCAGGAAAGCAGGCAGTGAAAGCAAGTCAAAGAAGGTGAAGAGAGCCAAGGTAACTCCAAAGAAGAACAGGTGTGCTGGATGCGGAAAGGTGGATTGTCCGCATGCTAAAGGAGAAGGTACGTCATTTGCATTTGTAATGGAAACATGTTTAGCATGGGTTTCTACTCATTCGTGGGTAGTGGATACGGGAGCTACTGATCATGTTTGTTACATTTTGCAGCGGTTCACACCGAGGAGGGTGTTGAAGAATGACGAGGTTACCATCTCGATGGGGAACGCGACACAAATGAGTGCAGCTGCCATTGGAGATTTCACCTTGTACTTTGATGATTCTGTTTTAACTTTGAGAGATGTTTTGTACGTGCCGGATTTTTGGTGGAATCTTATTTCAGTTTCCAAACTTTACGTTGATGGATATTCAGTTATTTTTGATAGTTGTGTTTCTATCATTGGTAATAACGGTGTTATCTGTCGTGGGATGCTAAATAATTCTCTCTATGTTATTAACTGCAATCATAAGTCTTCCGCAAGTATTGCATGTAATTCATCCGAAATTGATAATCCTAGAAAGAGAAAACTTACTTCTTCTGATGAGGATCTTACATATCTCTTGCACTTGAGACTGGGCCACATCAGCTTGAAGCGGATTCAGCGACTTGCAGATGACGGTATATTGGACTTAGTCCGGGCTGTACCTTATCAAGTCTGCGAATCCTGCATCGAGGGCAAGATGTCAACTAGGCCTTTTAAGGCTAGTCAGTCTCGAGCAGAGGAAGTGTTGGAATTGATTTATTCTGAATTATGTGGACCCATGTCTACACCGGCTCGTAGAGGGTACAAGTACTTCGTCACTTTCATTGACGATTAATCAAGGTACGGATACGTTTACTTGCTTCGCTAGAAGTCTGAATGCTTTGAGAAATTTAAAGAGTTCAAGGATGAGGTAGAAAAGAAGGTCGGGAAAACTATCAAGTCACTGCAATCTGATTGCGGTGGCAAATACCTCGGTAACGAGTTCCTGCAGTATTTGTCAGATAACGGGATTACATCCCAGTGGACTGCACCGGGTACTCCCCAGCAAAACGGTGTAGCTGAAAGAAGAAATAGGACACTTCTAGAGATGGTAAGATCAATGATGAGTTATGCAAACTTACCAATTTCGTTTTGGGGCTACGCATTGGAAACAGCCGCTTACGTATTAAATGCGGTGCCTTCTAAATCAGTTCCTAAGACGCCTTCAGAGCTCTTCCTTGGCTGCAAACCAAGTTTGTGTAAGTTTAGAGTATGGGGCTGTCCGGCACACGTTTTGTCGAAGGAACCTGATAAGTTAGAAAGCAGGTCAAAGGTAATGCTGTTTATAGGGTATCCCAGGCAAACGAAAGGTGGTTACTTTTACTGTCCTGAGAGTCAGAGAGTCGTTGTTAGCACCAACACTAGATTCTTGGAGGACGAGTATGTAAGGAACCACTGGTCAAGGAGTGATACCGTTCTTCATGAAATTGAAAGCGATAATGCAATTCCAAGGGAAGGGGAACGTGCAAACGTGGGTAGACTTGTGAGAGGTTCAACACCACAAACACGTTCTTCAGTGCAGGGTGCAGAACTACAAGTTACTGCACCTACTGCTAACACGACACTGATGCCTCGTCGTAGTGGGAGAGTTATTTTCCAGCCAGAAAGGTACATGTTCATGGGTGAATCTTCGGTCTTCAGCCCGGAAGACGGACATGAGGACTCTGACCCACTGACTTACGAAGAGGCAGTGCAAGACAAGCATGTTGATAAATGGCGTGTCGTCATGGATCCTGAAATTGAATCCATAACTGCTATGGATGTATACCAGAAAACTGATTTGCCGGATGGCTTTAGGGCTATAGGGTACAAATGGGTATACAAGAGAAAGAAAGGGGCGGATGGAGAAATCATGGCTTTTAAAGCCAGGCTGGTGGCAAAGGGTTATAGTCAGAAAGAGGGCATTGACTATGACGAAACCTTTTCACAAGTAGCCATGCTCAAATCCATCCGGATACTACTTGCCATAGCTACGCATATGGACCTCGAGATTTGGCAGATGGATGTCAAAACTGCTTTCCTAAACGGTTACCTTGAAGAGGGTAGGGACATCTATATGCGGCAACCTGAGGGCTACGTGTGCAAAGGCGAAGAACATCTTGTCTGGAAGCTTAAGAAGTCCTTGTATGGACTTAAGCAAGCTTCGAGGTCGTGGAACTTACGTTTTAACGATGTGATTAAATCCTATGGATTTGCACAGTTGGAAAACGAAAGTTGTATTTACCGACTTTGTGTCAGTAGGAGCGTGGTTTTCCTTGCACTATCTGTTGATGACATACTCCTATTTGGAAACAACGAGGGAGTGATGTCAGAAATCAAGAGTTGGTTATCCGAATAGTTCCAAATGAAGGATTTGGGAGAAGCTGGCTACATCCTTGGGATTAAGGTCTTACGAGATCGTAAGAGAAGGATGTTGAGCTTGTCCCAGGCATCCTATGTGGATACTGTGATAGCCCGGTTCAGCATGCAACTCACCAAGAAAGGATTGCTACCTTTCAGACATGGCGTTTGTCTTTCTAGATGGCAGTGTCCTTAGACACAGCGGGAGAAAGATGAGATGTGTCTTGTATCATACGCTTCAACGGTGGGTAGCCTCATGTATGAGATGTTGTGTACCAGGCCAGATATCTGTTATGCCATTGGCATGGTAGCAAGATATCAGTCTAACCCTGGACAGGCACATTGGACTGTGGTAAAGCACATCCTCAAGTATTTGAAGAGAACTAGGAATTACTGCCTAGTTTATCAAAGTGAGGATTTGTGCCCTGTGGCTTATACAGACTCGGATTTCCAAGGGGACCGGGATGAGAAGAAATCAACCTCGGGATATGTGTTTACCTTTGGAGGTGGAGCTGTATCTTGGAGGAGATCAAAGCAGAAATGCATTGCTGACTCCACCATGGAGGCAGAATATGTCGCCGCCTCCGAAGCCTCGAAAGAGAGGGTATGGCTCAGAAACTACCTTTTGGAGTTGGGCGTGATTCCAAGTTTACCGAGGGGCATCACAATTTATTGTGATAACTCTGGTGCAGTGGTGAACTCAAAGGAACCGTGGTCTCACAGGGCAAGCAAACACATAGAGAGAAAGTACCATATCATACGAAAGATCGTATCGAGGGGCAATGTGCTGATCAAGAAGATTGACACTAAGGACAACCTTGCTGATCCATTTACAAAGAGCTTGCCGCAGAAAGATTATGAAAGACATATTCGTGAGCTGGGTCTAAGGTGGATGCCGACCACTGATAGTGGTTAACGAGATAGAAGGCAAGATAGACTCACTGTATACTTGTAGGATTTTTCAGTGAACCGAATCACAAAATCCAAGTGAACCGGATCGATTTATGGATATTGCACACATACAAAATTCTCAATAAACCTAGCATGCTCCTATGAATTTAATTCGATTCGTGGATTGAGAGATTACCATTTTTCCGTAGAGTATGATCCGATCTTTCGCGTTTGAATATCCAACTTTAATTCAACCACGCGATTCGATTTAATCTGCGGAAATAGAAATTAGAAATCGAATTTCTCAATTAAATCAAAAATAAAGAAAACAAGAAGGAAGAATTCTGTTCTCCAGATCAGATCTTCAAGGTTGTGTCCCAATGCTGTTCAGATCTGCTACTGGTGAGGATTCCTCAGATCTGTGTTGTAGGCTGGAGCAGAAAAATCCTTCTCCTCCCCGCTACAGGCGCTGCCCTCTCTCTCTCTGCCTCGAGGGTTTCACTATTTGAATGTGTTCAAAAGTTACTAGGGTTTCCAGAGAGAGTGGTCTATTTATAGACCCAGCGTTTTATCCCTAATGGGCTACTCGGTCTCTTTTTTCAGCATATTTAATTGGGCCAGTCCTGAGACCTAATGCAAATAATATAGTGGGCCTATAAATTAATTAATTCCATGTCCACAACCCAGGACACGATTAATTAATTAATATTAATTCTTTTTCACCACAGAATTAATACTGACCTACCCCTTTATTACCACGTTATGAGAACGGGCTGCATTAATTGAGAATCCCCATATTTAAGGTTACTGGAAATTCATTAATTAATCGGAGCCTCTAACAAGCTCTAACTACAATTAATTAATATCTTATAATTCCTGAGTAGTACCACTCAATCCTTAACACTCGTGTCTGAACTTAATCAGCCTGCAGGACTTTGGCACGATGAATGTTATTGAGCTCCTCAGGGAATGCCCTCATCCTATTACTCAGATATGGTTACCTAAACCCAGTCTCAGGCGGTACTACACGAACTTCTGTTACCCAAGATATGGATATACGAGCACGTTACTCAGGCTCTCCACCATGGCAAGTCAAAGCAACAGTCAACCCGTGCAAACCCCTGAACCTTTGTTATGGTTTGGACTCAATCAATAACGAGATCTTGTATTCGGTGATGTAAGACAGACGAATACATCTAACTGCGGTCCATCAATACGCCACCCCTGCGTACCAGCATGTCAAGTAACCAAGATAGGCTACTTATTCCAACAATGCCGCAGCCATCAGGACAAACATATCCTCATACGCTGTCTCGGCTGTGATTAGGTTTATGTATCACTAGGTCAAGTGATCATACTGTCTTCTGCGATCTACAACATGCCGTATGATCATTCCTATCGGCGAGACAAGAGGATACCATTGTTACATACATGTAAGATTGTTTGACAGATAGGAGAAATAAACCGTCGTATACTCATTATAATAAATGCTTTCAGTATACAAAACCCATCAATCTCCCACTTATATTCAAAGCATAACTAAGCTATTACAGAGTATACAGTCCGTCTATCTAGCTTGCTATCTCTTTGACCACTGTCAGTGGTCGGCATCCACCTCAGACCCAGCTCACGAATATGTCTTTCGTAAACTTTCTGCGGCAAACTCTTTGTAAATGAATCAACAAGGTTGTCCTTAGTGTCAATCTTCTTGATCAGCACATCGCCTCTCAATACGATTTCTCGTATGATATGGTACTTTCTCTCTATGTGTTTGCTTGTCCTGTGAGACCGCGGTTCTTTTGAGTTCGCCACTGCACCAGAGTTATCACAATAAATTGTGATGCTTCTCGGCAAACTCAATATCACACCCAACTCTAAGAGGTAGTTCCTGAGCCATACCCCCTCTTTCGAGGTGTCGGAGGCGGCGACATATTCCGCCTCCATGGTGGAGTCAGCAATGCATTTCTGCTTTGAGCTCCTCCAAGATACAGCTCCACCTCCGAGGTCGATTTCTTCTCATCTCGATCCCCTTGGAAATCCGAGTCTGTATAACCCACAGGGCACAAATCCTCACTTTGATAAACTTGGCAGTAATTCCTGGTTCTCTTCAAATACTTGAGGATGTGTTTTACCGCAGTCCAATGCACCTGTCCAGGGTTAGACTGATATCTTGCTACCATGCCAACGTCATAACATATATCTGGACAGGTACACAACATCGCATAGATGAGGATACCCACCGCCGAGGCGTATGGTACAAGACTCATCTCATCTTTTTCCTGCTGTGTCTGAGGACACTGCCCACTAGAAAGATGAATGCCATGTTTCAAAGGTAGCAAGCCTGTCTTGGCGAGTTGCATGCTGAACCGGGCTATCACAGTATCCACATAGGATGCCTGGGATAAGCTCAACATTCTTCTCTTACGATCTCGTAAGACCTTAATCCAAAGAATGTAGCCATCTTCTCCCAAATCCTTCATTTGGAACTGTTCGAATAACCAAACCTTGATTTCTAACATCACTCGTTGTTTCCAAATAGGAGTATGTCATCAACGTAAAGTGCAAGAAAAACCACGCTCCCATTGACACAAAGTCGGTAAACACAACTTTCGTTTTCCAACTGTGCAAATTCATAGGATTTAATCACATCGTTGAAACGTAAGTTCCACGACCTCAAAGTTTGCTTAAGTCCATACAAGTACTTCCTAAGCTACCAGACAAGAAGTTCTTCGCCCTTGCGTATGTAACCCTCGGGTTGCTGCATATAGATGTCCCTACCTTCTTCAAGGTAAACGTTTAGAAAAGCGGTTTTGACATCCATCTGCCAGATCTCGAGGTCCATATGCGCAGCTATGGCAAGGAGTATCCGGATGGATTTGAGCATGGATACGGGTGAAAAGATTTTCTCATAGTCAATGCCCTCTTTCTGACTATAACCTTTTGCCACCAGCCTGGCTTTAAAAGCCGTGATCTTTCCATCCGCCTCTTTCTTTCTTTTGTATACCCATTTGCACCCTATGGCCCTAAAGCCATCTGGAAAATCAGTTTTCTGGTATACATCCATAACAGTTATGGATTCAATTTCAGAATCCATGGCGACACGCCATTTGGCAACATCCTTGTCCTGCACTGCCTCTTCGTAAGTCAGTGGGTCAGAGTCCTCATGTCCGTCTTCCGGGCTCAAGTTCAAAGACTCACCCACGAACATGTACCTTTCCGGTTGGAAAATAACTCTCCCACTACGACGAGGCATCGTTGCCGTGTCAGTAGTAGGTGCAATAACTTGTGGTTCTGCACCTTGCACTGAAGAACGTGTCTGTGGTGCTGAACCTCTCACATGTGCACCCACATCTACACGTTCCCCTTCCCTTGGAATCGCATTCTAGTTTTCAATTTCTTGAAGAACGATATCACTCCTTGACTTGTGATTACTCACATACTCGTCCTACAAGAATCTAGCGTTGGTGCTAACAAAGACTCTCTGACTCTCATGACAGTAAAAGTAACCACCTTTCGTTTGCCTGGGATACCCTATGAAAAACATTACCTTTGACCTGCTTTCTAACTTATCAGGTTCCTTCGACAGTACGTGTGCCGGACAGCCCCATACTCTAAACTTGTACAAACTTGGTTTGCGACTAAGGAAGAGCTCAGAAGGCGTCTTAGGAACTGATTTAGAAGGCACCACATTTAGCACGTAAGCTGTTGTTTCCAATGCGTAGCCGCAAAACGAAATTGGTAAGTTTGCATAACTCATCATTGATCTTACCATCTCTAGAAGAGTCCTATTTCTTCTTTCACCTACACCGTTTTGCTGGGGAGTACCCGGTGCAGTCTACTGGGATATAATCCCGTTATCTAACAAACACTGCAGGAACTCGTTACCGAGGTATTCGCCACAGCGGTCAAATCGCAGTGACTTGATAGTTTTCCCGACCTTCTTTTCTACCTCAGCCTTGAACTCCTTAAATTTCTCAAAGCATTCGGACTTGTAGCGAAGCAGGTAAACATATCCGTACCTTGAGTAATCGTCAATGAAAGTGACGAAGTACTCATACCCTCCACGAGCCTGCGTGGACATCGGTCCACATAAGTCAGAATGGATCAATTCCAACACTTCTTCTGCTCAAGACTGACTAGCCTTGAAAGGCCTAGTTGACATCTAGCCCTCGATGCAGGATTCGCAGAATTGATAAGGTACAGCCCGTACTAAGTCCAATATACCGTCATCTGCAAGTCTCTGAATCCACTTCAAGCTGATGTGTCCCAGTCTCAAGTGCCAGAGATATGTAAGATCCTCATCAAAGAAGTAAGTTTTCTCTTTCTAGGATTATGAATTACGGATGAATTACATGCAATATAAAGGACATATTTGATCGAAGTAACATAAAGAGTATAAATCAACATTACATAATGAATGACATTGTTATCGCTAATGATTGAAATCATAAATAACAAACATCCATAGAAAGTTGATAAAATTTGTCCTGCCGATAAACTACGGCCCAAAAACAAACTCTTAAACGTACTTAGTTCATCAAAACATAAAGAAAAGAAAACTCCATGAAGCTCCGTCACAAAACGTTGCCTTCATCCAGTTTGGTATCTTCTTGCCATCACTCACCAGCCTTGTCGGCACGGTCCCCTGCAAAGTACAATAACATGATCAACAAGTCAGCGCTTACAGCTCTGGAAGAGCAACAAAAGACTCTAATCATGCTTGCAGTTATACATGCAAAATGGCATACCTTGTCTAGCTTTGTTGGCTTGACAATCTTTCCTCCAATGTCCTTTCTTATCACACCTGAAGCACCTATCCCTATCAGTTGCCACCTTAGGCTTTTTCCCAGCCCCACCATCCTTCATAAGTATCTTCTTAGCCCACTTCTTAATCCCTTTCTTCCGCTTCATACCTTTCGGTACAGCAGAGAGATTACCAGAAGTATCCAAGGCAACCTTCTGAGGGTTCATGACTGATTCCGCTGCCATCAAGTCATTGAGTAACTCATTAAGAGTGTACTCTTTCTTGTTCATGACAACATTCAGTCTAAAACTCTCAAAGGACTTGGGTAGAGAGTCCAGTATGATATCGACTTTAGCCTCAGCGTCGATACCTTTACCATGCACAGTCAGTTCATCCATGAGATGAGTCATGGTAACTACGTGCTCTCTCACTGAGGTGCCATCAGTCATCTTCTTACTCACGATTTCCCTCATGAGATTGGATCTGACGGCTCTATCAGTTTCCCAAAGGTCGCCTCCAGACTCGTCATGATGTCATAGGCATCCCTATGGTGCTGATATTGCTGCTGTAAGACTTTCGACATAGTGGTCATCATGTAGCACTTGACTACATTGTTTGATTTCTCCCACTTGTTATAAAAGTCTATATCCATTTGACTGGATTCAGCAGTTGTCACTTCGGGATGAAGTAATTATAGAACGAACATATGTTCTTCTGCAATCAAGAGGTATTCGAGATTGCGTTTCTATTCCAGGATGTTTGGACCTGTTAAAGTGTTTTGTGCGAGAATATTGATGACATTAGACATAGACATATCTGAAACAATAAAAATCTTAAATAAGAACATACATGTAGAACTTTGAAAACAAATGCATTGAAAACCTTTTAATAAATCAAATACAAATGTTTTTCACTAATTGCCCAAGAGTTCCCATCGCAAGTTACACTCGTAGACGTTTACGATGTCACCCTCAACAAGAACTGCGGGTTTTAAGCCCCAATCCATTTAATTTCACTACCATTTTAGGAACCTTTTGACACTAGAAATTAATAATTAGTGAAAACCTTAGACCAAGCCATCTCTCAAGAACAGGGATGCAATTCTTGGATTATATTCTAAGATGCTTCTAAGCCATTAACCACAAATTTAACTCCGACCAAAAGAGACAGTTTAGCATGGCACGTAACCATACCGCACAACCCTTAAAGCTTTTGTTATCTATAATTTAAATCAATCCTAGAATACTTATGAAAGAGATTTACGCAAGCTACACTCGTAGACGTTTACGCAAAACCCTCCCACTATTCACATGATTTAAATTGTTAGTCAAGAAATCCCAACAACCGTACCCATGTACCTCTAGGAACTAGCAAGCTACACTCGTAGACGTTTACTAGAACGAGAGATACACTTACAGCCGAGGGCCGCTTTGTGGAGGTCTATTGATTTTAATTAAAAAATCTGCTTAGTATTTTTCTTTTAAAAGGTTTCTTATATGCGCACATATAATTTCTTTGTTATTATATTTTCCAAATTTTTGCATGTAATTAAACAAGCCCAAAAATTCCCAAAATATAATCCAACAAGAAATTAATCACATAAGCATGCTTGGAAAGCTGTAAATAATGAAAGCGATAAATCATGCTTTTTCTATAATGTACACATGCTTAATTGCTCACATAATAAATCACATATCATACGAGAACAATTAAGGCAAACAAAAAATTCCTCGTGGCCGCACAAAATAGGAAAAATAAAATCCTATCTATTACAATTTGAATTTGAATTTATTGGATAAATCCAAATCTTTTCAAATCTTCTAGGCCTTCAAATCTTCATCCACCAAATCTTTTGGGATTTAGGCCTTTGTGATATGATGATTTGCCCTAACCCTAATGCAAACCCTAGGGTTTACACAGGATTGTACAAACCACCAAAACACGAGCCACCGCCGCAGGGACAATAGCCGCCGACGACAGGCACCGTCGCTGCACGCGCACAGCCGCACGCTCGCGGCCCTCGACTACCGTCGCCGTCCGCCGCGCGCCTGCCGCCGTCACCTGCGCCGCCACAACCCATCGGCTCTGTCTTCGTTCTTCGTCCTCGACCCGTCCAATTACAGATTTGAAGTTACAAAATTACAGAATAATATATTCTATTATAAATTTTCAAATCTACACTAATCACGGAGTTTCTCGTGATTTTACAAAATTAATTCAACCCTACACAGATAAAGCACTGCAGACTGAATTACACGAGTTGCCACGAGGAATAAAAACCATCCACAATACAAAATAAAATTCATACATGCATAATTGAATTTATATTATGCAATAGAGCCATAAATCAGAAACCTCGCTCTGATACCAACCAAAATTTGCAATAAACTTAGCATGCTCTGATACCAACCAGATCGATTTATGGATATTGCACACAACCAAAATTTGCAATAAACTTAGCATGCTCCTATTAATTTAATTCGATTCGTGGATTGAGAGATTACCGTTATTCCGTAGAGTCTGATCCGATCTTTTGCGTTTGAATATCCAACTTTAATTTAACCACGCGATTCAATTTAATCTTCGGAAACAAAAATTAGAAATCTAATTTCTAAATTAAATCGAAAATAAAGAAAACAAGAAGGAAGAATTCTTTTCTCCAGATCAAATCTTTAGGGCTGTGTCCCAATGCTGTTCAGATCTGCTACTGGTGAGGACTCCACAGATATGTGTTGTAGGCCGGAGCAGAAAAATCCTTCTCCTCCCCCCTACAGGCGCCGCCCTCTCTCTCTCTGCCTCTAGGGTTTCACTGATTTGAATATGTTCAAAAGTTACTAGGGTTTCCAGAGAGAGTGGTCTATTTATAGTCCCAGGGTTTTATCCCTAATGGGCTACTGGGCCTTTTTTTTAGCATATTTAAATGGGCCAGTCCTGGGACCTAATGCAAATAATAAAGTGGGCCTATAAATTAATTAATTCCATGTCCAACACCCATGACACAATTAATTAATTAATAATAATTCTTTTTCACCACAGAATTAATACTGACCTACCCCTTTATTACCACATTATGAGAACGAGCTACATAAATTGAGAATCCCCATATTTAAGGTTACCGGACATTCATTAATTAATCGGAGCCTTTGACAAGCTCTAACTACAATTAATTAATATCTTATAATTCCTGAGTAGTACCACTCAATCCTTAACACTCGTGCCTGAACTTAATCAGCCTGCAGGACTTTGGCACGATGAA
>JAPKLW010001333.1:0-49530 GCA_026898455.1 Plectranthus barbatus | reverse complement strand
CATCCCCCTTTTATATGCAAGCAATCAGGCCCTCGGATCGCCCGGTCGAAGTTTGGCTCGCCCGGGCCACCAAAAACTGCCAGAAACCGCCAAGAAAACCGACCTGGCACGGCCGATCGACATATGGCTCGACCGAGCCAAGCCCCAGCCCGGCCATGCTCGACCGATCCTGCACAGGCTCGACCGGTCGAGCTCTCTGAACGACCGCTCGACCGATCCTGCACAGGCTCGACCGGTCGAGCTCTCTGAATGCCCGCTCGACCGATCCTGCACACGCTCGACCGGTCGGAGCCTCCAAACTCCAAAACCTTGCGATTTTCCTCCAAAACTCCACCAAAGATGCTTGTTTATGCCAAAAACCTATCCTACACAAGTCAAACACACAAAACACGAAAATACAAACAAAATACGACAATAACATATGATACGGGAGTAAAATAACCACAAACAAGCATGTTCACACATCAAAATACGGGTCATTTTACGCACGTATCATAACCCCCAAACTTAAACCTTTGATTGTCCTCAATCAAAACAAAGCAAAGTAATCAATCTACCTCATAAAACTACCTCATAGCTCATCATAGTCATCTTAGCATGCTCTTATAAAACGAGATTATCACCTAACTTTGTGACACGGTTAATGCCAATGACTCAAAACACTCATCAACATTGGATAAAGAAATGAAAGCACTCCCTCACGTGTTTAGGGTATGAAGAGTTCACTCATGCACAAGATATCAAGCACAATTTCCATAGGCTTGAAACAACTCTCACCACTATACTACAACGAGTTGGCTCCTAAAATCACAAAGGTCTTTGTTTTTGGTTATAACGTGGCTTACTAAAAGGTAGGTGGTTTTGGGCCAAAGTGACTAAACTTCTCAATTTCCCAAAACCCCCAAACTTGTTTTCTTCAATCCACTTCCAACCTCGAGGCTTTTCAATCACAATTCTCATATATTTCTTTTTTTTTCTTTTTTTTCTTTTCTTTCCTTTCTTTCTTTTCTCATTCTCTTTTTCTAGCACCCTCAAATTTTTTTTTTCATGGGGCTATTCATTTTCTTCTCTCTTTTCCTTTTCTTTCTCTTTTTTCATTCGAAGTACCAAAAATTTTGTTGATACCCCTTTTTCCTAGGATTCACATCAATCCATACTCAAAACGTTTATTGCCTCAACAATCACAACTCCAAGATACCAAGCAACTCCCAACCCAACTCTCAACTCCGTATTCACCCTCATACACTCATTCCCCCAAAATATGTCCTAATAATTTGAAGAAAATTCACCATTAAGCTCAGTCACGGAAATCAAGGGTATGAAGGGCAAAATAATCATATCATCACCTTATACTCCCGAAGTGAAAGGTAGAGCTAAGAATCGATGGCCTAAGATCATTTTTTAGTTACCAAACCCACATCAAATAGATAGAGAATATATTCAAGTTCTAGATCTTGTGCTCTCAACCTTGCCACTCACAATCGAAATAGATGTGACAATATCAAGGCTCAAATTTCACGGCTTTTGTCAAGTCCTAGGCATTAACCTCGCACAAAACTCGGCAATTCAAAAGTTAAACTTGAACATGCATCAAAAACTAGATTCCGCCCTATCATTGGTCAAAGTAGACATCAAACTCCACTAAGTAAATCATGATTCAAACCTCAAGTCTAGTTCGGGTTCATCACGCACACACAAGCACACAACATCCTAAACACAATCTACATTCCAAAACACAATTAAATGAATCTACTTGGTAGAAAGAACGATAGAAAGCATTACCCATTGGCACACACGATCAAACCGCTCTCCATGCCTTATTTGTACCTACTAAATCAACACAAACACCACCAACAATTTAGCATAAACAAGACAATAAAGCTCTCATAACCACCAACTTCCACAAACCAATATCAAACAAAAATCAAACCATATCCACCATTTCCACCATTCATTCCAAACCATACACATATCCACACACCAAAAGCCAAATAGAAAGAATTAACCACATTCAAGCTTGCTAAAAATATTCATCCATTCATCGTAACAAAAATCATCATAATCATCATTCACATCCCAATTCAAATTCAAAGTAAGAGTAGATCATAAGTACAACCATATCGAATCAAAATTTTCAAATCCAACTCAACTACACTAATCTAGAAAGCGTAATAAAGATAGAGAGATAGAGAGGAGAATGAACCAGTGCACCAACTACCGACACTTCCCCCTAAACTTAGTCAAGTGAGACTAAGTTTGTCAAAAGGTAGTCGGTGCATCATTGCTCCACCCTATCCTGCTGCTGCTGTTGGCGTTCTCTGCGGGACTGGTACGGAATGGGGACTCGCCGCTACAACTCCCTCACGTCCTCCTAAATAGAGTCAACTCGCTGATCAAGGCCATCAAAGCGAGAAGTCATGGAGGCGTCAAGACCCTGCAAGGAAGAAGACAAAGACTCTATAGAGGCATTAGTATGCTGCAACATAGAGTACATCCTTTGCTGCCAATCGGTCGACGAAGTCTGCCCAGACTGAGGACCGCCCTCCCTCAACTGCTGCATATCTGCCTCGAAAAGATGCCGGAGGGTTGTAAAATACCCATCAGGAGATAGCACTCCGACCACATCCTTGTGGTCCTCGGTATCCAGCAGCCAGTTGGATCTATCAGACAGATTCGCTACTGTAATCCACTCCGGTCTAGGCAGCAAAATGGCCAAGTTCCCAAATTTGTAATAAGTCGAATTCCGCTGACCGGGAACCAAGAATCGGCCAGCTAGCAGTGAGCTCGAGTCCAAAAACAAAGGAGGGGCAGTAGGACCAGTCAATTGAACACCAATATCCTCAAAAATAGGCGTAAGCATCCCACAAGTAAAAGTACGAGTATTGGTATTAGCAGCACGACTCCAAGCATCCATCAACATAGCCCCCAGAGAGAATTGAATTCCATTCATCAAAGCATATAACATATGAAGCTCAGGAGTAATCACATTGCTAGACTCGTACCTCCCACAAACAGAACTGCCAACAAACTTATGAATATATCTAATCACAGGATTCTTAATCGATGTAGCTCTACATTCTTTGATATTAAACCTCCTATCCACATTAATACCAGTAATTGATGACCAAAACTCCCCAAAATTCACACCCTCATGCACAAAAATTGACTCCGGATCACAACCAAAAATTTCATCAATCTTAGCTCTCTGGTAGAAATATTTCGTACCTTTAAGCTTGAATTTCATAGACAAAGGGATACCTCCAATGCCTTTCATGACCGTAACTGAGGCGAAGAACTCCCTTGCTAACTCCATATAGCCCGGCCATTTGGCATGAAGCAGCTTCTTCCACCCAATGCCGGTAAGGAGGCTCCACACGTCGTCCTTCAATTTGAGTACCTTCAACGTCTCACGGCACACGTATTTTGTGCCCACAACTTGCCGCGTTGCCAAGCTTTTGAATTTCTCAAATTTGTCATCATCAAATTTCTTCGGCCGTCCGTCTGAAGAAGAAGGTTCTCCCCTTGCTCTTTTGCTAGCCATGAGAAGAAATAAGATGTGTGATAAACACAATTGAAAGCAACAAAGTATGGGAGAAAATTTGGGAAGAGAAATTTTGACCGATCAGAGGATGGGGCGAGCAATTGCTTGATCGTGCAATTTAAATCTGCGCGTGGCTCAGTCGAGCGCCAGATGGCTCGACCGAGCGGAGCCTCTGTCCGCACACACATGCCCTGGCACGCCATGGCTCGGCCGAGCCTGCACACGCTCGGCCGAGCGAAGTCTCTGTTTCACGCCCTTGCTTTGGCTCGGCCGAGCCTGCACACGCTCGGCCGAGCGACCTTGATTTCCCCCATTCACCGCCTTTCTCCGACAATTTCCACGAACCTTCGGCCTTCCATCCTGCCTACTCTTCATTCACAATGTTAGCTAAGCTTGTAAATCCACACACAACTAAGAATCCGTCAATTATAAACAACAAACAACATTAATAAACCTAAATCAATAACAACATTATTCAAAAGCATGAAAAACACAAAGTTTAAACGTTGGGTTGCCTCCCAACAAGCGCTTGTTTAACGTCGAAAGCTCGACGACCATACCTTAAGTCAATCATGATCCCAAGGTGCGGATCCAGAGCTCATACCTCTATCAAGCATGACATCATCTTCCGGAAAGAACAACTTCCTCCGTGCACTATACGGTGGATCCGGCTCAACTCTAGCTTTCTTTGTCCGTATTTGCTCATCTCTATCAAAATCTCCCAGATCATCTTTTTCTTCATCCTCATATTCCTTGAGGTCTAATCCCGGATCAAGCTCATCCTTCAATCTTTTCTTCCTCTCAACTCTTGCCTCGTCATCCTCATGCAAATTCTTTTGGGGTAAGGCAAAAACGACTTCCTTTCCCCCACACCGGAAGGTAAGCTCCCCATGTTTCATGTCAAAAAGGGCATCAGCTGTACTTAAGAAAGGCCTCCCAAAGATTAATTGAATGCCACCTTTATTCTTCATGTCTACCACAAGAAAATCTCCGGGAAATGTGAACGTCAACACATCCACATGCACATCTTCGACAACTCCACGTGGACAAAAGAGAGCTTGATTAGCAAGTTGCAACACTTGATTGGTGGGTTTGAGGTATCCAACCTCCAATTCTTTGTATAGGTCCCAAGACATAATGTTCACGCTAGCACCGGAATCACACAAAACTTTCTCAACCTTCACATCTCCAATTTGACAACCTATTACAAAACTGCCCGGATCATCCTTTTTGCTAGCAATGTTCTTCTCTTCATATTCATGACTTTACGGTTCATGTGGTTCCCCATCCAAAGGTAGATCAACACCAACAAGTTTATCTAGCATGGGAACTCGTTCAATTTCATCTGGAAGTGGCATCTCTATGTCTCCCTTCCTTACATAATCAAAGAAATTCACCTTCTCCACATGTTCTTCTTTCTCATTGCCTAAACTCTCTTCCTTCAACTCTTTTCCATCTTCCTTGATTTCAACACTTTCTACTTTCGGAGTCATGACCTCCAATTTCTCATCAAGCCTATCTTCATCTTCAATCATATTACAACCTTTCTTTTGAACGGTTTTCGTGTCGCTTGGAAATTTCCCAACTTGATGCGTTCCACTTAATTGTTTAGCAATCGACGAAATTTGCAGCTGGATTTCCGCGAACATCCCATCATATTTCTCGAACCTCTTATCAATCTCATCATTAGGATTTCTTCTTGGCTCTTGATTCACATATCTACTTCCTCCCCCTGAATATCCCCCTTGACTACTACTTCCTTCTAATTGCATCGGAGGATTTAGAGCATTATTCGGATTTGCATAGGAGAAATTTGGGTGGAAACGGTTGGACGGATGATAATACATATTTCCTTGAGGATTGTATGGAGGACGGTTGTTGTACCCCATCCTTTGATTGACGAAATTGACATTCTCCGAACAAACATTATCATGCTTGAGTATCATCATCTCCTCTCGTCCACTTCCCAAAGTAGATAGCTTATCTAGCTTCCTTTGCATGAGTGCGAGTTGTTCCTTAAAATCTTCCGTCTCATATGCATCATTGACCGACTTTACCGGTCTATAATCTTTCCTTTCCCTTGGCCATTGGAAACTGTTTTCGGCCATTTTTTCAATTGTCTTCCAAGCATCCTCTTCTTCTTGATCAAGAAATGCTCCTCCGAAGAAGCATCCATCATAACCTTCGTATCATAATTCAAACCTCCATAGAATTGGCATATTTGTTGACTCTAAGAAAGACCATGGCGTGGGCACTTCCGTATGAGCTCTCGGAACCTATCCCATGCCTCATATAGAGGTTCATCGTATCTTTGTCCGAATGAGGTAATATCTGCCCTTCTCTTCAAGGTTAGACTTGGTGGAAAAAATTTGAAGAGGAACTTCTCCCTTAACTCTTCCCATGTGGCAATATTTGTCTTGTCTAGACCCTCAAACCAATGCCTTGCCGAATCTCTCAATGAAAATGAGAATAATCGCATCCGAATCAAGTCTTGAGGAACTTGATTGATCTTAATGGTATCCGTGATTTCCAAAAATCGGGATATGTGCACATTCGGATCCTCGGTAGCATGTCCTCCAAATTGATTATTTTGAATCATTTGAACCAATTGAGGCTTAATTTCAAACTGCGTGGCATTTACTCCAAGTCGGAAACCACCGGTCAACGGTTCTCCTTGAGGTCGGAAAAGATTTTGAAGTGGCCTACGAGGACCATTCCTCTCATTGAGCAACGCCTTCATCAACTCAATTTGCCTTTCTAACTCTCCAATCCTCACTGTATCTTCCCCCGGATTAGCCATGTCCAAATCAATCTCAATACTTTCTTGTCTTTGTTGTGCTTTCCTTTCCAAGAGTTCACGAGCCTTAGACCTCGTGATCATATACAACATACACTCCACAAAAATTCCAATTACCACAAGCAACTAAATCAAACAAACCAACAATCAACTATTAACAACAAGCTAAAAGCAAAACTATTCACACAAGCAATATAACAAACACCTAGCCTACAAGCTTCACTTTTCCCCCAATATCTAGCAACCTACTAAATGAAGTCCCCGGCAACGGCGCCAAAACTTGATGCGGTAAAAGTTCAATCACAATTAACCCTCAACCACACTCAAGAATAAAATATCAATCCGAGTTCTTCTCGATTCGCCTACTAGAATACCGAGCTACTCAAGTGAAGTCTTATAGCTAAGCAAGATAAATCGTTGAGTAATTCTAATCATCTAAACATGCAATTCAAATCTAAGCTATCAATATAGTAAATGCAAGAATTTAAACACAAACTTTAATCGAACAATCCTTCTCACTACGGTAAACCAAGACAATCACAATACTCAAGTTAGGAAGATCGGATGTTGAATTGAGTAGAGATACAATTAAATTTGGCTAATCATTGTTGCAAACATTATTTAATCCCTAGGAGATTGAGCAATCGACCCTACACTCGATAACCCCTTGTCACGGTGAGCTACCGGTTGATGATCTAGAACTAGCAAACGGTCACGTTATTTAGCCCTAGACCACTCCAAATGGTTTGTCAATTATCGCCCTACGACCTAGCACCGCACATGGATTGGAACTAAAATCGTATGAATTAACACTATTCACGACGATTCCGCCCGCGTATCGGCTGCAGCGTTCACATCAACTACCTCCTAAGTTGGCTCTCGCCTACACCTAAGAGGTAAGGAACAAGCTCTAGTGAAATCCAAACTCTCAAAGGAAAGTAAACATACAATTCTCATGCCAAATTCTCATGCATCCTTCCTCAAATCAACATCCAAAACAGTTTAGAACTTCATACCTTTCAATTGTACAATTACAATTTGGAATACAATGTACGTCATTACAATTTGAAGGTAGAAATAAGAAATCTTCCCCAATTTGGATTGGTTGACTTGATCCACCACTTTTGATCTTCAATCTCTTACAAGTGTTGATGAATTTAGCTCCTAGAAGCTCTAGGACTAGGATGAATTTGAAATGGAAAAATAGAATCTAGGAAGAAATCTACTATCGTAGGTGAAAAGTGACAAAAAGCTCCAAAAATAACCACTCATCCCCCTTTTATATGCAAGCAATCAGGCCCTCGGATCGCCCGGTCGAAGTTTGGCTCGCCCGGGCCACCAAAAACTGCCAGAAAGCGCCAAGAAAACCGACCTGGCTCGACCGAGCCAAGCCCCAGCCCGGCCATGCTCGATCGATCCTGCACAGGCTTGACCGGTCGAGCTCTCTGAACGGCCGCTCGACCGATCCTGCACAGGCTCGACCGGTCGAGCTCTCTGAACGTCCGCTCGACCGATCCTGCACACGCTCGACCGGTCGGAGCCTCCAAACTCCAAAACCTTGCGATTTTCCTCCAAAACTCCACGAAAGATGCTTGTTTATGCCAAAAATCTATCCTACACAAGTCAAACACACAAAACACGAAAACAAAAACAAAATACGACAAAAACATATGATACGGGAGTAAAATAACCACAAACAAGCATGTTCACACATCAAAATACGGGTCATTTTACGCACGTATCACTCTACAGATTTCACAGGCCGAGTTCGGCTTGTAGACCACCGTTGAGTGTTGTTGGCCATCTTCTGGAAGAACTCCATGGCATTTTTCCCACTTTTCGTCATGATTGTGTCTCCAAGTGTGGTGTCCACCAGTTTGGCTGTTTTGTCATTGAGCCCTTCATAGAATGCTTCAGCTTGTTCTCCCGGCGGAAAACCATGTCCGGGACAGGCTCTCAGCAAGTCTTTGAATCTCTCCCATGTCTCGCTGAAGCTTTCATCAGGCCTTTGAGCGAACCTGATGATTTCTTTCCATCTTTGCCGAATAACATTCGGAGGGAAGAAGTTTCCTAGAAACTCGTTTCTCAGTTCGGTCCACGTACTTATGCTTCCTTTGTCCAGTGCAGTGAACCATGACTGTGCCTTATCTCTTAGAGAGAATGCGAACAGACGCATTCAGATGGCACTCTTGCTGACTCCTCCAATTTTCACAGTATTGCAGAGCATAATGAATTTGTCCAGATGCGCATAGGGATCCTCGGTAGCTCTTCCTCCGAATTGGTTTTGTTGCACCATCTGTACCAGTCCGGTCTTCAGTTCAAAATTGTTGGCATTGATGCCAATCTTGAAATCAGTCTCCTTGAACCGAGGTTTTTACCAGTTCTGCATGGCTTCCTCTTCTTCCTCATCGTCAGAGTCCTCTGGAGGAGGATCCTGATTGTCTTCTTCTCCATTGTCGGGATTGTCCTCAAATAGTGGGTTATGGCAAAGATCCCTTCCATTCGGATTGTTCCTCTCGAGGTCGTATTGTTGGATCTGCGCCCTCATAGCTTGGACTTCTTGGAGAAGCAAAGCCTGCTCCTCTGCAGTTAGCACTGGCGGAGGCGGTGGTACGTTATATTCCATTGTGTGACCACTCGAACTTTCCTGAGTACGCTTGTTTCTTCGGATTCTTCTGCAAGTAGCTTCAATGTCCGGATAATAGTAGAGTGGGTCCTTTCCTCTGGCTCTTGTACTCATGCACTACCTGTACAGCAAAGGAGATAGTAAGATACAACTGGAAAATAAAACAAAACGAACTGAAATTTTGAAAAAGAAACACAAACACGTCGATCGACGAGACGTATGCGTCGATCGACGGAAGTAAAATAGCTTTGTCGATCGAGGCAAAACGCGTCGGTCGACGAGAAAAATGAAAATGCGAGAAAATTCAGAAAAAATACGAAAATTACAGCCTAAGGCAATATTTCAATCACAGATTTAATAGTAAGATTAATTCTATTCCTTCCCTGGCAACGGCGCCAAAATTTGATCGCAATATTATTTAACTGCGACTTAGCAGAGCTAATAATACAGCGGCAAAGATAAAATTATCGATCCCTCAGGGAAAGAAGTAACGAATAACCTTTAAGTACTAAATCAGGCGTTCTTGAAAATATTGAATAGGAAAATCGAATGAAAAGGTTTTGGTTGTTTTGGAAATCGCAATCTTTGCAATCGAAAATTAAACAGGAAACTTGAAAAGCTTTTGAAGTCCAATAAGAGAAGTACAGATTCCAGGGATATCTACCTATCAAGTATAACATGTATGAACGAATCGATTAATTCCCAATTTTAATTCCTCTTTGTAGTGAAACATCAGAAAAGTATTACGAACTTCTTTGTTTGACAATTCGTAAAGTAGATTAGTCAACCTATCTCCGCTCGGTCTCAAGATAAATTAACTAACTCCCAAGTTCTACGGATTTATTCATACAATTAATCTCCTTCAGTTATGACAAGAAATCAGATTATATTGTGAAAATCTCTTTCGATTGAAAACTATCACAGTTACGTCTCAAGTAATCAACTAGATAATCCTAATAAGTGATCAGCAAATCAAGATTATGAATAAGCATAGATTTCACAAACTACGAAGGGAAAGGGAAAATAATTCGATTAATCACAACATGCATACATTGATAGTTCGAAACCCTAGAATCTGAGAGAGGATTTAGTTACACATATACATGGTAATATTGATCATAGAAAAATACAACCTGAATTGCATAAAAACTGGAATCCAGAAGTCTTCTCGGAGAAACTTGTCTTCAAACATAAAAACCCTAAAAATTCTTCAACTCTAATATTCTAATAATTGCTCTAACTCTCTCTCTCTAAAAACACACATTCTCCCCTGAAAAACGAATTATACATGAGTATTTATAATGATGAAAGATGTATCTAGCATTATCTAGGATTAGATATGCATCTATCTCCAAATCAGATGAGAAACAGGATTTCCGCATGCGCGTCGACCGTGTCTGATCCTCGTCGATCGCATCTCAACTTCCTGCCTCGTCGACCACTTCTGAACAGCGTCGGTCGACGAGGCCTCCTTCTTCCGTCGATCACTTGTCAACAACATGCCTTGTCGATCGACTAAGGGCCCTCGTCGATCGACGAGGTCTCGAGCACTGGATCCTGATTCCTCTATTTTTCGACTAGAAACCTGCATGATTCATCAAACACGACACTCCAAGTACAAAAACCAACTCATGCACGAAAAAGATACCAAAACAATCCGAACATCACACAAACAGTCAAAGAACAATAAGATAAGTTGGTGAAAATCCTAACTTATCACAGGTCATCACCCACCCAGACTTTAGAGAGACATTTGATGTAAGTATCTCCCTTATTCATTTTCCTTTCCTTCACGCTTCCTTCACCTTGACCTTTTTCCTTTCTTGTTTCAACTAATGGTGGAGGAGGCCACTCGTATTGCTGAGTCCAAGGTGGCTGCACGGATGGCATCCCAGGCTGCCTCCACACCTACTGTAGTTGCTACTCTGTAGGCACCTGCCGAGGTCTCCGATGCAGCTAATGTTCCGCCACCTCCCCCAGAGCTACATGTCACGTACATTGACACCTTTCCAGGTGGTCACGTCGATGTGGTACCTCCTCTGCAAATGCCTGGGGGTGATGGATTTATCTTGGGGTCTGGTGACCAGCCTCAGCTTGCACCTCACAGCGCTTCCTCTGACGTAGACCTGCCCGTGGTTGCTGACCCCATTGCACCTGGGTTCGATGTCACCAACTCTGCACCTCAGCCTTCCGGGGACCTGCCCTGATGTTTTTAAAAGCTTTTTCTGAAACAATTTACTTTATTGCACAAATATTTTAAATTTCTGCTACTAAAAAACTTTAAAGTTTTGCATGTCTTTTTTTGTGGGGGGGGGGGGGGGCGAGGCTAATGATGAATGGGCCCATTTTTTATCGTATCAAATGCCTTTTGTTTTGCATCATGTGCCTCTTTATTCTGCTTGCTTCCCATACATGTTGGTTGATGCTTTTGTGTTGCTTGAATTAGTGTTGTGGGTGATACTTAGTTGTTAGGAAGCATGTGTAGGATTGAGAGTGAGAAGTACCCTTTTGTTGCGTTGATGGCTTTGTTCGTGTGACACTCATGGTTTATTAATCCATTGTAAATATCCTGTCATGAATAAGGCATCGCCCCTCCGATTCCTAAGTCAGTAAAAAGTCTGATGAAGTGAAACAAATCAAAGAGTGCGCATAAGAGAAGATAAAAATAGCATACCAGGGATTCGTGGATAGGTGAGGCTTTGTGCACCTTGAGCGTATCTGCTTTGTAGAAATAAGAACGCGTTGTGGGTGGGCGATGCTTTGGGCATCGCCCCTCTGACGCTCAAGTTAGTATGATGGTGATAAAAATGAAATAACGAATATAATGATAGAGCTAGATTAAGAGAAGCGTATCTGGGGTGCTAAACTGCTAGATTGGCACCTACGGGTAGTATTTCTTGAGGTGCTTGATGTTCCAAGAGTTCACGATTTCTCTTCTGTCAATTGTGATTAAACTATATGCACCTCGACCGACCACTTTTGAAACAAGGTAGGGCCCTTCCCATGTAGGTGCGAACTTGCCTCGACTGCGGTCTTTCGTGTTGTCGAAGACTCTTCGAAGCACTAGGTCACGTTCCACAAAGCTTCTTAGTCATAATTTGGTGTTGAAGAATTTTTCAACTTGGGATGTTCGCCAAGCCATGTTTGCGTTTGCTTCATCGCGGGCTTCATCGACTAGTTCAAGGTTCTTGTGCAAGTTTTCTGAGTTTTTTTCTTCATCGTGAAACTCAATTCTTGGGCTCTAGGCTTTTATTTCTGCTAGTACCATTGCATCTACTCCATATGCTAGTGAAAATGGTGTTGTGCCTGTGGCCGTTCTAGGAATTTTCCTATAGGACCATAGGGTTGCAGGTAGCTCCTCCACCCATCCTCTATTGTAGGCACCGAGACATTTTTTCAAGGTTTCCATTAGTGTTTTGATAGTTGATTCCGCAAGTCCGTTTGCCTCTGGGTACCTTAGGGTAGAGAAGGTGTGTTTTATCTCGTATTTGTCACAGAAGTCTCTGAGTCTCCCACTTGTAAATTGAGTTCCGTTATCTGTTCATATCTCCTTCAGTACTCCGAAGTGGCACAAGATGTGTGTCCAGAGAAATTTGTTGACATTTGCATCTCTGGTGTTTCTTAAAGCTTCGGCCTCCACCCACTTCGTGAAGTTGTCCATGGCTACCAAGATATATTCCTTCTACATCGTACCTCGAGGTAGCTTTCCCACGATATCCATCCCCCAAACCATAAAAGGCCATGGGCGATTGAGGCATGTAATGGTTCAGCACTCCGGTGGGAAACTATCTAGAAACATTGACATTCGTCGCACCTTTTGCGTGCTCGCTTGCACCTTTCCTCACATAGGCCAGTAAAAACCTGCGGACAGTATCTTGTGTGCTAGTGACCTGCCGCCTGAGTGGTTGCTGCAGTCACCCTCGTGTATCTCTGAAAGCAGGTTCTTTGATTCTTCTTCGTTTAGGCATTTCAATGGAGGTCCTTCCAGGGATCTCCAGTAGAGTTGCTCTTCGATGAGTGTGAATTTCGTAGCTTTTCTTTCAAGTTTTGTTGCCTCGTACCTATCTTCCAAGCATTGGCCATCTTTGAGGAATTTTACTATGGCCGCATCTTTGAATTCTCATCTATTGGCAGGATTGGTAAGGCTTCATGCATCCCTTGTTTTATTGTTGGTTCATCGACCCAAATGATAGGTACCGACCAATTGGTCTTCTCGACTATTGTGGAGGCTAGGTTGGCTAGTGCATCTGCCTAAGAATTCTCATCTCTTGCAACGTGCTTAATCTCGCATTCCTCAAATTCAGACGTCAGTTTAGTTGCTAATTTGTGGTATGAGATCAGCCTTGGTTCCTTCACTTGGTATTCATTTCTCATTTGACATACTACGAGCTGAGAGTCGCACCTTACTTCTACATGCGTAGCCCCTAGCTCTCTCGCTAGTTGCATTTCTTTGATCAATGCCTCGTACTCGGCCTCATTGTTTGTTGCATTGAAGTTTAGTCGGATTGCCCTTTCAAAAGCTTCACCCGAAGAGTTTCTGAAGAGCATGCCAGCTCTGTTTTGATGCACGTTCGTCTGTCTGAATGATCCAGGTTCCGCTCATTTGCTCTTCGCAGCTCAAGTTTGTTATTTCCTTTTCAGCTTCAAGCTGCAGGTTTGTTGTGAAGTCCGCTATGAAATCCGCCAGCACATGCGATTTGATTGTTGTACGTGGTTGGAATTTTAACCCGTATCCCACAAGTTCTACGGCCTACTTTAATAGTCTTCTGGATAAGCTAGGCTTGGAGAATACGGTCCGGAAAGGGTATGCAGTCACCACTGTTACCTTGTGAGCCTCAAAATATGGTCGCAGCTTGCATGTTGCCACCACTAGTGCTAGTGCGAGTTTTTCCAATGCCGTATACCTTGTTTCTGCATCGACCAAGGGCTTGCTTGCGTATTGGACCGGAAGCTATTTTCCTTTCTCTTCTTTAACAAGGATAGCCCTAGTGCTTTGTTTGACACCGCAAAGGTACAGCAGTAGAGATCCTCTGTTTTCAGGTTTGGAAAGTAGCAGAGGGTTGGTAAGATAATGTTTGAGTTCTTCAAGTGTCTTTGCACATTCCTCCGTCCACTTGAACTTCTTCCCTTTCCTCAAGGCTTGAAAGAAGTTGTGTGTCTTCTTGGATTATCTTGAAATAAATTGACTAAGGGCCGCTAACCATCCCGTAAGTTGTTGCACCTCCTTTGGGTTTCGTGGGTGCGCGATATCATTTATTGCTTTGACTTAGGTTGAGTCGGCTTCAATACCTCTCTTTGTTACTATGTAGCCCAAGAATTTCCCCGATGCGACTCGGAATGAGCATTTTGACAGGTTGAGCTTCATGTTGTATTTATCTAGTATGTTGAATACTTCTTCGAGGTGCGTCATGTGGTCGCTTGCCTCTTTGGATTTCATGAGCATATCATCTATTTAAAATTCCATAGTTTTGCTGATAAGAGGCTCAAACATTTTGTTGACTAGTCTTTGGTAAGTTGAGTCAGCGTTCTTCAAGCCGAAAGGAATGACTTTGTAGCAATATATCCCTTTATTCGTCATAAATGCCATTTTCTCTCGATCGTTTGGGTGCATTTGTATCTAGTGATACCATGAAAAGGCATCCATGAATCACATGAGTTTGTTCTCGAAAGTTGCATTCACGATGCTATCAATATGCAGGAGAGGGTAAGGATCCTTCGGGCATGCTTTGTTGAGGTCCGTAAAGTCCACGCATACCCTATTTTTTCGTTTTTCTTCTTAACGACCACTACATTGGCCAGCCAAGATGGGTATTTGACTTCTCTCACAGCCCCGATGTCTAGGGGTTTTTGCACCTCTTCGTTGATAGCATCATTTTTCTCAGGTGCAAAGAGCCTTCTCCGATGTTGTATCGGTCTTCGCTGGGGATCTGCATGCAACCGATGCACCATGACCTTTGATTCTATTCCTGTCATGTCACTGTGGGATCAAGCGAATGTCTTCTACCTTTGTCTGAGGAATTGAATTATGCTATCGCGCACGCTGGGTGCCAGGTTTGCCCCGATGAAGGTGCTTCGCCTGGGATTTTCATTTAGACTAATTTCCTCAAGTTCCTCCACAACCTGTGCCTTATTGGGTGGAGATGGTTCCGAGCATTCTTGGCTGCAAACGGACTTGAACCTTGAGTAGTAGCATTCCCTTGAGGTGTTCTGTTCGCCTTTAATTGTTTGTATCCCCCAGCGGGTAGGGAACTTTACCACTTGGTGGTAGGTAGACGGCACGGCCTTCAAGGTGTGTAGCTAGAGCCTTCCTAAAAGCACGTTGTAGGAGGATGGCGCATCCACAATAGTGAAGTTGACGTCGAGTTGCTCACCTCCGCAGTAAGTTGGCAAGGTGATCGTTCCTTTGGTGACTTGTTTTTCCTTGTTGAACCCTATGAGGGTCGTGATCTCTGGTATGATCTTGTCTTCGGGTATCTTCATATCGCGCAGGGTTCTTAGGAAAAAAATGTTGGCTGAGCTTCCATTATCCATGAGGATTCTTTTCACCAGGCAATATGATATTAGCATGGAAATCACAAGCGCGTCGTGGTGCGGATGGTGCAACCCTGGTGGCTCGTCACTATTGAACTCAATGGGTTCATGTTTAGGGTTTTTCCTTGGAACGGAGTTGTCCTTCCTTTTTATACATCGTATTTTCTTCGCTGAAGAGCGGGTCACTCTGCTAATCTTTGACTCACCGATGATAACATTTATTGTCCTCTCGGGCACAGGAGATTTAGGTTTATCTTCGTTCTAGTTATCCTGACCTTCCCTCGTCCAGGTCTTTTTACCTCTATCGGTGAGGTACTCCTTCTGCAGACCCTTCTTGGCTATTCAATTATTTCCAGTCTGAGAGCCCGACAATCTTTGGTAAGGTGACCATGATCTCCATGGAATTCGCAGTACTTCTTTGGGTTTCTTGTTGTCGGGTTTGCCTTCATTTTCTTAGGCCATCTGACCTTGTTTGGAATTTTCTTTAGAACCAAGTTGACCAAGCAATTAGCATCGAAAGACAGGTTGTATTCGGGTACGTAAGGCATCTCTGTGGGCATAACTGCGTACGCATGGCATGTCCGGTTGTTAGGGTGCGACCTGCTTGATTGCCTTTTGCTGGTTTTGGGCCATCAGTTCTCGCAGTAAGAGGGAGGCCTTCTGTCGTCCTTCGAGGGTGTTTTTTTAGGAGTGCTCGCCTTAATTTTTGGTAGGGCTCGTCCTCTCCCCATTTGATCAGAGCCCACGCTCTATGGATTGCATCATCTAATCTATTGCACAGGTAGATCAAAAACTCCATGTAGAGGTGCGAGTCGATGTCCAATACTTTCTTGAAAGCTCAGAGGGCGGTGTCTGTAGGGCAGTTAGGTACGACGAAGAGCTCCCTGTTGAACCTTGATAGGTAAGAACGCAAGGTCTTTTTCATTCCCTGCACCATGGAGTACAAGTCGTCTGGGTGTGCTCGTCAAGGTGCTTGTTGCTGGAATACTGCCTCTAGAATAGTTAATGCAGTTCCACAAACAAACTAATCCTTCCTTGAGGCAAGTTTACGAACCATTGGAGGGCTGGCCCTATCAGGCTCGATCCAAAATTTTTGCACATGCATGACTCTCGCAGGTTGGCAGAAATGGCAGCGCGAACATTCTTTGCTTGTAGAGTGCAATGTGGCTTTCCAGATCAGTTGTTCCGTCACAGAGCACGAACGTTGGCTGGGTGAATCTCGCTGGTACCTCTGCTTCAGTTATTTCCAAGGTGAACGGTGACTCGGCGAAGCTGTCTCTTGGTATTATCTTTTCCTGTGCCGGCATCCATGGCACCTTCGCTAGGAGCGAGTTGTACTCTTCCATCTTTTTCTCATTTCGTGACTTCATAGCTCTGAGGGCTCGCGCCATAGCTTCCACGATATCATTTTGTGGACCGGCTCCACTTCTAGGATTTGCTTCCGTGAATTCGAAAGCACCTCCGGACCCTGAAAGGGTGTGCGGTACATCATCCTGGATAGTTTTGAAGCTCTCAATCAGACTCCGTGGGCAGAGTGGTGGCGGTCCACCTAACCCTTCTATTTCCTGAATTGTGGGCTCCTTTTTCCCTCGCGGATCGGGTTGGGGCCTTTGACGGAGTGCCATGTTCTCTTCCTGTAGCTTTCGTTACGACCTCATGATTGCATCGATTTTCTTGTTGGATGAGTCCAGTTGTTTCTGGAATAACTTCTTCTGCTCCGCCGATTTTACAGCCACTGGATCTAATAGGACCGTCGCCTGCGCACCTGTAGGATCGATAGGCACTATGGTGCCTTGCGGAGGGGCGTCCTTCGGTGTTATGACCTTCTCATTTCCTGATGAAGACGTGTTTCCAACCATTTTCCCTGCAAAACGATGGTTATAGTTCAAGGGCCCCACGATGGTCGCCAAAATATTGAGGTTCAATTTCGTACAGATACGGGGCCCCATAAACCAACAAGGAATATAGCAGGCAATAATGTAGGAAAAATAAAGAATGACAGCAATAAACGTAATCAAAAGATAAATAACGCTTAAATCAAGTTAAAATCATAATTCCTTTGATAAAATGTAGGTACAGGGTGCATAGAAGGGGTTGAACAACATTACAGCTAATCCAAAAGTAAGCGTTATGAGTAAAATAATATATCATAGTCGAAATAGAGTTGACTGCCCCTATTTATAGATCATAAGGGAGTCAAGTACAAATGATAAACCCTAGCCGCTAGGTTTTCCTAAGGTTTAGGAGCCTTTGGAGCTGCTTCCAAGAAAGTAGGGTTTGGTGCAACTTTCCACGCCTTCTTATGAGTTGCCAAGACTTATCCATAAGTTGATCCTTCCAAGGTCTTGATCGCGCACCTACTTGAACGGCCTGCTCGTGCAAGGTGCGCGAGGTGCCGTTCCGGGTGAGGTTCTAAGGTGTGTGGCTCTCTTTTGTGACTCGATGGCTTTAGCTGCGTTCTGCGTTACTTGAATCATCTGTTGAACGTACCTCGTAAGATTCAACTGCAAGCTGCACCTGTGCAGCTCCTCCGGAGTTGCGCAGGTGCTCTCAACTCCGTACCTTACTTCTAGGCTGGGAACAAGGTGAGGACTCGTTCAAATTGGGTCGGGGCAGGTCCGTTAGGCCACGGCACCAACAAGCATTGTGTGCTTTCTTTGTTTTGTCCTACGTTGTAGCATCATCAGCTATTGCTGAGCTCTTCTTCTCTTCACTCAATTTCATTTTATTGAGCAAATGATCATGTGATTGATGATAGCTTACTCTGTTTCTTTGGATTGACCCTCTTGGATCATGCTTCACTTTGTAAATCCATTTGACACCAATGACACCTTTATCAATTGGCTTGTCAATGAATTTCCATGTCTGATTTTTGTTGACCACTTGGATCTTTTCATCCATTCCTTTTCTCCATGTTTTTTCTTTGAATGCCTTAGCACAATTTTCTGGCTGAACATAACAAGAATTGCATGTAGTAAAGATTTTGTTCAGAGATTTATACCTCTCGGGAGTTGAACTCGGACTTGAGGAACTTGGTGAGTTCGGATTCGATTGATTCAGCAATGGTGTAGTTGCTTCAACATGACTTGCACCTCCAGATGTTGTTGTTGTAGCATGCCTTGCACCTCCAAATGTTGATGCTTCAGCATAGTTGATGTTGAGACCAAAACTTCGCTTCACCATTTTAATCTTGGTAAACACCTTTATTTTGTCGTGCTTGTCATAGATCATGCACTCTTTGTTGTCGAAAACGATCTTGTATCTGTTCTCCAAAATTTAACCAAGGCTAAGCAAATTATGTTTCAAACTTGGCACAAAGAAAACATTGGAGATGTATCTTGGACCATCCTTTGTGTAGATCGGAATTGTACTAATTCGTTTAGATCAGATCAACTGTCCATTCCCAAGTTGGACTGGTGTTGTGACCTCTTCATTGAGTTTAGAGAATATTTCTCTATTTGGTGTCATATGATTGCTGCAACCACTGTCCAGCAACCAAATATTTTCAGCTTCATGTTGAGAAGTTAAGTAGAAGTAAAATACTTGCTCTATCTCGGTTTCATCTTTTGCAGTGAAGTTTGATTCTTCCTTTTCACCATCTTCTTGTTTATACCAACAATCTCTTTGGGAATGAGTAGCATTTATATACCTTTTGCACTTGAATCGACAATCACTTGTGCTGTGATTATTTTTCTGCATATGCGGCAGCATTCTTCAGATCTGGTAGCATTGTTAATTCCACCACGACCCCTTCTATGAGTGAATCTAAATGACAGATGTTTGTGCTTTGTTGTAGCATTCTTTTTTGCAACAACATTGTTGCGATCTTGTTGTGATATTTGGACCTTTCCTTGAAAGGCTTGTTCCAAATTCACATTTGAGAATCTGCTCATTCTCTTTTCATGTGCTTCAAGAGATCCCATTAATTCAACCAAGGACAATTTGGATAAATCCTTAGATTCTTTGATTGCGGCAACCACGTGCTCAAACTTCATTGGTGGGAATCTAAGTACCTTCTCGATCAATTTTTTTCTTTTAGAGATTCTTCATAACCTTTGATTTGATTTGCAATAAAAGAATCTTGCACATTTTCATTTTCTTTCATCATCAAAGTATCGAAATCTCGCCACAAGTTTTTTAGCTTGATTGTGATGACTTTCTCATGTCCTCCAAATTGATTCTTCAATACTTGTCTAGCATCTTTTGAAGTTTTGGCTGTAGTAATACGCAGAAGAATAGATTAACTCACCTCTTGGTGCATAAAGGACAAGGCTCCTGCACCTTTGGTCTTGTTCACTTTATACTCCTTCTTGTCGTCACTTGATAGATCATTTAGATCTTATTGAGTTTGTGTTGTAAATCCCTCTTCAACAATATCCCATAGATCATGAGATATATAGAGTGTTTGCATTATAACACTCCATTGCTCATAATCTAGTCCACCAAAAATCGGGACACCTTGCTGCGAATATGTGAATGCTTGTTTGATGCTAGGGCATGCCATTTGAACAGAGGGGATAATTTATTTGAAGGCAAGGGTGGTTCTTGATACCAAAAATATGTTGGGTATTTTGTATTGAAGTAATTTGGAGGAACAAAAATGATTTGATATTTTGTGAATAATTGATTGATTGATTGAATACAAATGATAAAACATGAATCCTATTTATAGGATTTACATGAGGATAAATAAAAAGACACTTTGACCATATTAAATACAATGCATGTATTCAACTAATTCATGTACTTGATCATTCATGAATCTCCATATTCATGTATCTTCATTGATGTATCTTCCAAGTAGCTTGAAGGTCACTTTTGGATACATATTAACCTTTCAACACTCCCTTACTCACTGTTGAGGTTCAGATTTTCAGAAAATATGAGCCCTTGGAACTTTGTTATAGAATAACAGAAAATAACAATGATAAAATGAATGACGATGATAGAATGAATGAATTGAAATAGAACAGTAATTAAAGCATCAAGAACGAGGCGGCGATCCAGAATTTATTATCAAATCGGTACCCAAATCGGCAACGTTACAACGTAGTTTTCTAATGGAAGAGAATCAATACAAAAAATGAGCTCCTCGCCCCTATTTATAGACAGGATAGGGGAGGGGGCGTGTAGCCTAACCCTAGGTGTTGACGACCCACAACTCGCCACAATTCTCGGAACAACTCTGGGTTTTTTGGGGTCGGTTAGGGTTCGTAACGGTCGCGCACCGCTAGGCTACTAGGTTTCTCTCCTTGAAGTGCCTCGACACTGACCCTTTCGAGAGAGCCTTAATGTAGACCTCCTGACTTGGGCAATTTCTACTTCTCTGTCGCTCCTGGTGGGCCTGCTGTTTGGGTCAAGTCATTGCTTGGGCTGGCATGCTTATTGGGTCTGGACCTCGTGGGCCTGGCCCCAACAATAGCCCCTTTTGCTTTTAGGGCCTATCCGAGATAGGTGCTGGAATCAAAACTTCAAGTCCAGATACATTACAGAGTGTGGAGTTTCAAGGCGTCCAAGAGACTATCCTCGGGCCTAGGAGATACCTCCGGAGATAGCAGCTCCAATAGGGAGCAGTCGGGATACTACCCCAGGCTGATACAAAGATTCCTTAAGAATGCAAGCGTATGGCTTTGTCGGGGGCATCAGGATGCCGCCTCGAGGGCCAATGCGTGGGTTCGGATATCACGTGGGTTGGAATTATTCCGGAGAATGTGCTCTTGTATGGAGCGGTGCTCTCATACGTGCACTATGTTTAGGCTCCGGAGAGCGCAGGTGAGAAGAGTTCTGGCGGATCGTGAGACACCTGTGGGTTTCCAGGAGAAGCCCCACATACCCGCTGGTAGTGTCAATCGCGTCAAAGTTCTTCCCATGAAATGGGATCTGCAGCCAGGGGTTGCTGGCTGAGCGGGTAGGACCCGATGCGTTCAAGGGGTCAGGTTTGAGCCCCGAGAGTCCTCGATGTCAACCCCTTTGATACTGGGCAATTTTTTAGTTTGCTGCCTTTGCGATGGCATGGCCGTAATTAAGGCCAACTTTGTGGGAGAATTTCCAAATCCGAATGATTTTCACCTTTAAAGGGAGCGATTGTTGATCGTTTTCTTCACTTTTCCACTCCCGCTTTCTTCTTCTAGACAACTTGTTGATTTGGCGACTTCTTGCTCCGGCACTACTATTCCAGTGACTGCCTTGTTATTGTTGATCTATCGATTTTCGGTGCCCAGTGCTCGCCCTATACTCAGGTATATCACTTTATCTTCGCTCATCTTCCTTTCGACTCCTGTTTTTTCTAGTTATGTGCGTGTTTCATAGTAGCGCTTTGGGTTGGCGATTAGGGTCGACGTAGCCTAAGGTTTGAACCGCTTTACTTTGTGCAATTGTAGGGTTATTCCTCTTATAGTTTCTGCAATGCATCTGCATACTGGCTCGAACACCTGGCGAATGATCTAGGGCTGGCGTAGTTTGGGGTGCCATGGGACTAGCAACTGTATGGGTAACATTTTGCATGATTTGTTATCTTTGTTAACTTGATTTGTCCCCCTCAACGTGACTCGTGTGTTCCTGATTATGCATATGTGTCTTTCTGATTCTGATTATGATTTCTACGTTGGTTCCGTTGTTCTTCGTATGTATTTGTTTCTAGATTATGTTGTTAATCTGACTAGGCTTGTAGGATTTGATGTGTTTATCTTCCCAATATAGGTTTTTTTGAATCTTTCATGCGTACGTTGTCTTGCTAGATTTGTAATTTGTAAGTGTGGAAATGCCTTTTGTAATAGGGTTGCATGGTAGATTCGGTTAGCGTTGTTGTAGTGCGTAGCTGTTTGCGTTTAATTTTCTGGCGAATGCTCAATTTTGGGATCTTGGCGTTCCTTGTGCTATTGTGGTGTTGTCTTTGTATGCATGGCTGGGTCGGTAGGGATAATCGTATGTCGTTGTTCCATTTCAAGTGTGAATTCTTGATTTGTGAGGTCTTTTCCCTTTCGTTTCAAGTGTGTGCATATTTCTTTTCCTTTTTCGCTTTGTGGGGGACCTTCATTTTTCTTGCCAATCTTTGTATTTTTGTGTTCTTGGTGCGTTTTCAGCTTCTAGGTAAAAATGGTTTCGATTGAGATCGCTTTGGAGCCATCCTCCTCTTTGGGTTCGACCGAAGTTGGGGTTAGAAACTCGCCTGACCAGGAGGTTGTCTCCTCGGGTTCCGAGGGAAGCTGGTTCAAGCGTGAGTCGCCTATCATGGACCTCGACCCCGAGGAGATATCCGATCGGGAAGAGACGGGTAATGACGCAGAGGAAGATAGTGTCAGTGAGGATTTGTTTGTGTCGATGGTTAGGGACATGTCTTTCATCAAGAAAGCCCAAATCAATCTGAATGACCCAGTTCGGCAGGCGGTGTCCCTCGCCACCGAGGAGGGTGTGATGAGGAGCTCAAAGGGTGTTGCGTGTCACAAAATGAAGTACACGCTTCTCAAACTCGAGGAAAGATGCTGCCACCCACCATGTAACGATGATGTGGCATTCTTCTTGCTAGTTATAAAGTATGGGATCGCTTTCCTGCCGCACGCCTTCTTTCGAGCCGTACTTTTATCCTATGGTCTGGCCCCATTCCAGCTCGCTCTGATCAGCTGGTGTCATATGTTGGGGACTCTCCTCGTGTTTTAGGGCGCGGGCTCAATTATCCAACCCTCTGGGAGTGGCATTATTTACATTACCTTGCTTGATATGAAGTCGGGTACTATTTCTTATCAAAGAGGGATTCTCTATCAAAGCCAAAGATTACGAAGTGCGCCCAGAATACTCCTTGGTGGAAGAATCAGTGGATATGGGCCTCGATGAGTCACACCGACCCAAAATTCTTGTCCGAGGGTGGTGAACCCATAAGTGCAAAATTATGTCCAAGTGTGGTGCTCGGTATATTTGACTCTTCCGCTACTGACCATGTTCCTTGTGTGTTTTGTAGGATATAATCAAACGGTCTTCACCACCGAGGAGAGTCATCGTATCAAGGTTGCGTACTCCAGGAAGAACCGCAAATTCACCTCGTTTAGAGCAAGAGGAGTGTAGGTACGGAGTATTGGACGAACGAAAAGGGGATGAAAGAGCTACTCCCTGCAGATATGGCTGGTTTTCCCCCCGCTGATTTGCTCACCGCGATGAATGGCAGAAGGCTCCTTGACACCGACCGAGGGGCAACCACCATCGAAAAAGCATGCTTCGGACACTCCTTGGGCTTCTGCGGGGATGCAATCGGTTGATTCGAGCAACTCAGAACTGATCGATAGGTCGTCGGGTGTGAACCCCTTGGGTCTTCCTCCGACACCTCTTGTTCCACCGACCCGTAATTCTCTACCTCCGAGGAGGAGCGACCAAAGAAAGAGAAAGATCCCTGAGCCGGGTGATGATTCTAGGGTGCGCTCAGGTTCATCCGAGCAGCCGAGAAGGCTCGATGTCGTTCTGGCAAGTACGGGCCCCGCGACTGACATCTCCTCCTCTTCGTCAGCCTACGCCATCCATGTTAAGAAGGTCTTGGATGGCGATATCAAGGTCGATGACTTCGACAGCACCTACGCCCGCGAGTCCTTCCTGATAGAGGAGCAGCTGCAAACGATAAGTATACCTAACTTTGAGCCTCAGTATAACTTCTAGTCGTCTGATCTCCATTCTGTTTGCAGACCACTCGCCAGTTCGTCATGTATACTGAGAAGTTGATCAAGTCCTTAGATACAGCGAGTGAGGGGATCAGCCACTCGAGGAAGGACCTCGCCACCGAATGCGAGAAGTGCAAGGAATTGGCCGACAAGTATGCTCGGGTTTCTGGAGAGTTAAAGGATGCACGGCTCGATTCTGAGGCATGGCATAAGAAGTACAAGGAGCTGAAACAGGACCGAGCCACCTCGGCGAATTGCTGCAAGGTGTTGGAGGGAGAGTTGAAGAGGGCTATGGATGATTTTAATGCCAAGGCTGCCAAGAAGGAGACTGAGCTTGAGTCCTACAAGGCCCGGTTTCACAAGGGCCAGGAAGAGAGGCTTCGCGAGCAAAAAAAGCATGAGGCCAAGGTCGAGGCGTTGAAGGCGGGTGATGGAGTAAATATGGAGCTCGTCATAGCAAACCCCTCCTTCAAGTCGACCTTCGATCTCTTGGTAGGCTTGGTGACCAACTCGGTTTTTGCCTTGGTCAGTCGGAGGTGCCCAGAGTTTGACTTGGATAATATCACACGCCCTCCGACCTCTCCCTCGGTCAACACTGAGGTGATGGAGACCGAGGCTGATCTGAAGGTCATTACCGAGGAGCCGATCAAGGATCTTGATGCTTCGAAGAGCCTCGAGGAGAAGGAGGCTGAAGGCTTTCTGAACGATGGTGGCGAGAATGAGATTCAGAGGAAGGCTGACGAGGACGCTGCTTTTTAGGAAGTAGTTTGTTTGATGATTTTACTTTGTAATCAGCTTTTGATACATTTCCATCGTACTCTTATTATTTTGACGTTCGTGGTGCTTTTATCGAATGTTTGTTTTCATTTTGGAGTATCTTTTTGAGTTGTTTGCATCATTTATACCTTGTGTGCTTTAATATGGCCTTGTTGTGTGTCTTTGATGATGCGTTTGGTTGAAGTCATTCGCGTCTAAGTGCTGAATCGCCTCAGTTCGGTACCGACGGTTAGTGAGCCTCCATAGCGACCATTCAAAAGCGTTGACATCGAACTTTTAAACTTAGGTTGCATATAGAGTACACAAAGGTCAGGGTGGGCGATGTCAAACGCTCAAGTTAGTAATAGTCTTGATGATAAAATAATTGAAAGAGAATGAAAAGGGATAGAGTAAGATGAGCGTATCTGTTTACTAATGATAGTACTTCTTTAGATGTTTGATGTTCCAACTATTTTGTATTTCCCTTCCTCCTATTGTTTCGAGTCGTAGGCCCCATGTCCTATTACTTTGGTAACATCGTAAGGACCTTCCCAGTTGGGGGCTAGCTTTCCTGTGTCAGACTCTTTTGTGTTTTGGAACACTCTCCTTAGGACTAAATCCCCTTCCTGAAAACTTCTGAGTTTCAATTTCCTGTTATAGAATCTTTCGACCTGGTGCTGCCGCAGGGAAGTTCTTGCTGCGGCATCGTCTCTCGCCTCGTCTATGAGCTCTAGGTTGGCTTGGAGCCGCTTGGTGTTAGTCTCGTCGTTGGAGTGCTCTATCCTCAAGCCGCGGGCAATGATTTCCACTGGTGCTACCACCTTGACTCCGTATGTCAAGGAGAAGGGTGTTGCACCGGTAGCAGTCCTTGGGTAGTTCGGTAAGACCATAGTACCACTGGGAGCTCTTCTACCCACCTGGAGCCGTGTGGGCTTAGCTTCTTTTTTAGGGTCGAGATGACGGTTTTATTTGTGGATTCTGCCAACCTGTTTGCAGAAGGCGTGCATTTTGTCGCTGGCGAATTGTCATCCATTATCGGTGCGTACCTCTTTGGGGATCCCAAAATGACACAGTATATGTTTCCACATGAACTTGATCACTTCCAAATCTCGTGTCCTTCCTAGGGCTTCGCCCTCCACCCACTTGGTGAAATAGTCTGTCACCATGAGTATGTGGTCTTTTTGTCCTGTTCCTTTGGGGAGGGGACCTACTAGGTCCATTCCCCACACCATGAACGGCCACGGGGTGATTGATGTGTGGAGTGGTTCGGCGCTTCTGTGGGTTGATGTTTCAAAGTGTTGGCCACTGTCGCATCGTTTGATGTAGTCAACGGTGTCCTTTTTCAGAGTCAGCTAGTAGAATCTAGCCGTGACTATCTTGTGAGACAATGACCGAGTCCCAGCATGGTTGTCGCAGTTGCCTTCGTGTATTTCCGAGAGTACCAATTCAATTTTGGGAGAGGCGATGCATCAAATGAGAGGTCCTGCGAACGACCGTCGATATAACTTATTGTTGATCAATATGAATCGGGCGGCCCTTCTCTCGATTTTAATTGCTTCGTTCCTATTGTCGGGGGGAGGCCCCCCGGTTAAGTGTTGGATAAGAGGGTCTCTCCAATCACTTTCATCGTGATTGACGGGAGCAATGTGACCCTGGGTGGCGATAGATGGTGATGACAGCCAAACTTTGGGGATTGGTCGTGTCTTTCGAGAGGTGCTGGTGGCGGCTAGGTTAGCTAGGGCGTCTGCTCGAGCGTTTGATTCTCGGGGAACATGGCAGAGGTCCCACTAATCCATTTTGCTTCTTAGTCGCTCGGTCATGGAGTGATATAGCTTCAATCGTTCTTCTTTTACGGCGTAGGTGTCGTTTTGTTGATTGATGACCAGTTGAGAGTTTCTTTCCACGTGCACCTTGCGAGCCCCGAGCTCCAAGGCTAGTTGGATTCCTTGGATGAGTGCTTCATATTCAGCCTCGTTGTTTGTTGCGGTGAAGTCCAGCCGAATGGCTCATTCGTAGTTGTCCCCGTGAGGGTTCGTTAGTACGATCCCAGCTCCGTTGCTATGTAAGTTACTTGCACTGTTAATCCTTAGCGACCATAGTCCGACATCATTGTTGGTTCTTATCATGCTGGCAACTTCATTCTTTGCCTTGACTTGCAGGTTAGTGGAGAAGTCGGCGATGAAGTCGGCCAATACCTGTGACTTGATGGCGGTTCTTGGCTCGTACCGAATTCGTGACCGCCCACTTCTATAGCCCACTTAAGTAGTCTGCCCGACAGATCTGGTTTTGAGAGTACGGCGCGTATAGGATACGCGGTGATCACTTTGATGGAGTGTGCTTCGAAGTAAGGATGTAGCTTGCGAGCGGCGTTCACGAGCGGCAGCACGAGCTTTTCCAGCGCGGTATACCGTGTCTCTTCATCTAACAAAGACTTGCTAGCGTAGTGCACCGGATGCTGTTTGCCGTCGACTTCCCGTATCAGAACTGCTCCGACCGCATGATCCGACACCAACAGGTAGAGTAGTAGCATTTCATCGTCGATGGGTTTGGATAATAGTGGTGGACTGTCCAGGTAAGCCTTCAATTCTTCAAGTGCTTTCGCGCACTCTTCTGTCCACTCGAATCATTTTCCTTTCTAGAGTGTGTTGAAGAAGGAATGGGTCCGCTCGGTGTAGCGTGATATGAAGCGGCTGAGGGCAGCAAGACGTCCGGTGAGTTTTTGCACTTCCTTTGGTGTCTTCGGATGCTCTATACTTTGGATAGCTCTAATTTGTGTTGGGTCTGCTTCGATTCCTCTTTGCGTTACTATGTGCCCGAGGAACTTGCCGGAGGATACTCCGAATGAGCACTTGGCCGGATTTAGTTTCATATTGTATCGTTCCAGTGTTTGGATGGCGTCTTCCAGATGGGTTACGTGATCTTGCGAGCTGAGCGACTTGACAAGCATGTCATCTATGTAAACCTCCATTGTTCTGCCAATTTTCTCTCTGAACATGGAATTAACCAGGCGTTGGTATGTTAAGCCTGCATTTTTTAGACCGAACTGCATCACCTTGTAGCGGTAGATGCCCTGGCTGGTAATGAAGGTGGTCTTTTCTTGGTCATCGGGGTGCATCTGTATCTGATTGTACCCTGAGAAGGCGTCCATGAAGCTAAGGAGCTCGTGACCTGCCGTTGCATTGACGATAGCGTCAATGTGTGGTCGAGGATAGGGGTCCTTTGGGCGTGCCTTGTTAAGGTCTGTAAAATTGATGTAGACTCGATTCTTGCCATTTTTCATTTTCACGACGACCACATTGGCGAGCCAAGTGGGATAGTGTACTTCTCGGACTAATTCGATATCGATAAGCTTCTATACTTCCTCGTTTATTTTCTGGTTCTTCTCTATGGAGAATTTTTGCCTTCTTTGTTGTACGGGTCTACAATTAGGATCGACCTGTAAGCAATGTGTGATGAATGAGGGATCGATTCCTGTCATGTCTCGGAGCGACCAAGAGAACATGTGCACTTTACGTCGAAGGAATTCTATGAGTGTGTGATATGTGTGTAATTTGTGTTGTTTTATAGTGTTTAATTGCATGATTGGATGTGAATTAGGTGCACAAATCACACACATATCTCTTCTTTTGGTTCATTTTACCTTCACTTGGTGTTTGAGAGGTGTTTGTGTGTGCAGGGTATGAAACGAGCAAGAAATTCGGGTTTTCGAGCAAAATTTGGCCAGGAATAGGAATCATCCCGAGTGGGACAGGATCATCTCGTTCGGGACCATCATCCCGTGCGGGACGCTATGGTTCCGTTTGGGACCAATGTTCGGGAGACAGCGTTCCACTCGGAATTCAAAAATTTGGTGAGAATTTTTGGTGCAGAGTCATCCCACTCGGAACAAGTCATCCCATTCGGGACGAAACCATCCCACTCGGGATGGGCCAAATTCTGTGAACTTTTAAGGAATACCATCTCGTTCGGGATAAAACCATTCCACTCAGGACCGAAGCGGGAATTTCAGCTATAAAAGCAAGGGAAATCACAGTTAGAAGGGTTAGACTTCATACAACTTTGGGGATCAAATGAGACTCGAGAGAAGGCATAGAAAGGCATTTCTAAGGGTGAAAAACCAGAGATCGTGGAGAGGAAACATCACAGAATTGAAGATCCATAATCTAATTTCTAAGATTTCTTGATCCTTGCTCTTTCTATGTTCAATTGGGGAAGAAAGATGTTTTACTTTGAATTCATGAGTAGCTAATTCTATTGTTGAGGTTTAGGATGTGATTGGGAAGATTGATTGATATTGTTTGGATTTGGTGTTTAGAATTTCCAAGGATTTGATTATTGTTGATGATTTCAAATTGTGTTTCATAGATGCTTGATCATCATGTATGGATAATATGCCTCAATTGACTAGCTAGATTGGTTGGTGAAATTGTAGGAGAAAACAACAATAATTGGGTATGCTTTCATTTAGAAGATAGGTGATTAGGAATTCAAATCTAGAATTCTTGAGCTATTGGGAGTCAATTGGAATCAATAAACCTAGATTTAGGTTGAGATAAAGGTTGATCTACTAGTATTACACCGGTATTAAGGGTAATAGTTATATTAGAGAATTGATCCAAATTGATAAATGGAAATTGGTTGTTTTGACAAATCCAAACATAATTCCAAATCTTCACAATCCATCCTAAGTACCTCAACTTTTCTCTTTTTTGTTATTTTTAATAAGGTGTTTGGAGTTTAATTTAGTTAATTGAATTAAGTTCTAAGTTTTCAATATTTTATAATTGAAAACCTCAAGCTATTTGATCGCATCTAGATATTGAAGCTTTAAAATTAATCTCTTTTATTCATTGCAACGGGCGAGTTGAGTCTCTGTGTTCGATAATTTTACTTGATAAAAAAACACTGCATCAGTGTGTTTCTGACATCGGGGGAGAGTTCCACTCTGACGAAGGTAGTTCTGGTCGAATCGGTGTCGTCTATCATGACTTCTTTCAGCTCTTCGGCTTTTGGCTGAGCTGCGGGGGTCGGTACTGAATCATGCTGATGTGCGCAGATGGCTATAAAGCTGGCATAGTAGCAGTCTCTCAAGGCCTTTTGTTCGCCCCTGATCGTCTGGATTCTCCAAGGGGTGGGGAATTTTAGAACTTGATGGTATGACGAAGGGATCGCCTTGAGCTCATGAATCCAGGGCCTTCCTAAGATGGCGTTGTGTGCAGAGACGGTGTCCACCACTTGGAACTTCATGTCTAGGTTTAGTCCCCCATAGTACATTAGTAACGTGATTTCCCCCACGGTTCGTTGCTAATCTCCGTTAAAACCGTAGAGCGTCATGGTAACTAGTTCTAATTTGCTCATCAGGATCTGCATCTCTTTCAGAGTTCGGAGGAACATGATGTTTGTTGAGCTATCATTGTCTATGAGCAATCTTTTCACTTGGCAGTTAGAGATTAGTAGTGATATAACGAGCGCGTTGTGGTGTGGGTGAACGAACCCTGGCATATAATTGGAAGTGAACTCAATCGTTTAGTGGTTTTGTGCGAAATTAACGTGATGTGTTTCTTGGTTGAGGACCCGACGAGCTCTCTTGGCTGCGGAGCGTGATTTGCTGCTGATTTCCGATCCCCCAATAATGACATGTATCGTTCGCTCGGCCTGAGGTGGTTTGTTCTGGGGTTCTGTGTTTCCCGTAGGGTTGGTCTGTCTTCCTCTCGTCCAGGTGTTTTTGCCTTTGTTGGTCAAGTATTCCATGAGAAAACCGTTCTTTAGGAGTTCGAGGACTTCTAGGCGCAGAGCTTGGCACTCTTCGGTCCTGTGCCCGTGGTCATTGTGGAAACCGCAGAACTTCTGCTCATCCCGCATCTTGGGGTCGGACTTCATCTTCCCTGGCCACTTCACTGCATTGCCGAGACCCTTGAGGACGTTGTTGACTAGGTATTTTTGGTCGATGCAGAGGTTGTAGGGTACCTCCCCGACCCGAAGTGATCGGCTGTAAGGGTGATCTCATCTTGATTGATGGTCACTTCGGTAATCTTTTCGATCGACGTACCTCGAGCTTGAGGGTTTGGATCTTGACCGATCTTTTCTATACGGGTCGGCTAACTCGTACGCTTTTTGCTCATTCATGTGCGTGATACGATTCAGTTCATCCTCTTCCCAATTAATTTCGGCCCAGGCCTGGGCAAGGACCGAGTCCATGTCGTAACAAGGATGGCTGGTCAGATCGCGGTAGAGCTTTGACATCACATCCAGCCCATTCTTGAAGGTGAAAACTGCAGTCAGAGGAGGGCAGTTCGGTATCGAGGCAAGTTCTTGATTGAACCGACCGACATAGGATCTCAGCGACTCTCCCTTCTTGATACGTATGATGTTTAGCGCATCTAGATGTTTGGGTATTCGCCTGCAATTCGAGTATTGCTTCCGGAAGGCCATGTGCAGCTCGGAAAAGGTGGAGAAGGAATTCCTCGGTAGGTTGACAAACCACTGGAGGGCTGGCCCCGTAAGGCTGGATCCGAAGCTCTTGCACATGCATGCTTCGCGAAGGTCGGCGGGGATGGATGTGGTTAGCATGTTCTGTTTATATAGGGCCACATGGTCCTTAGGATCGGTTGTACCATCGTATAGGAGGAACGAAGGGGGCATGAACCTAGCCGGGACGTCCGTATTTGTGATGTCGGGCGTGAATGGTGAATCTGCATAGCTATCACGAGGTATCAGAGCGTCTAATGGTATCGCACCCAGGATCCTGGTGAGTAACCTCTCGAAGTTTTCCATTCGAGCCTCAAGTCACTTCTCATATTCGCTCCTCGGCTTGGGTACCCTGCTCTTCTCGGTGGGGAAGCGCTCGGTCGGTTGGATAAAGGTCACCCCCGAGGCATCGCATCCAGGGTTCTCTTTGTTGGGCGTGTTGACATCGATGACATCGTCCATCTCCTGTACGAGGTTCCTACAGGTATCAGCGTGTCTGTCACCCGTAGGAGGCTCTTCGATGATCGGTTGAGTCCTCTGAGCGTGTTCCTTCTCCTGGCGGAGCTTATGGTTCTCTTTCCGCAGTGAATGATTTGAGGCATGCAGCTCCATAATTTGGGTTTCCATCTCCTTTACGAGCTTTTTATTCTCCTTAGATTCCTTGGCGAGGCGTATTAGCACGGCATTCAGCATATTCGGGGGAATGGCCTGTGTGCCGCCGGTTTGCAGAGTTCGTCGGACCAACTCGTCTATGGGGACGAGCTCCTGAGTTCCTCCAGGTCCAGTTGGGGGAGTCTCGGTTAGATTCCCGCTTTGGTTTCTTGTTCTTTCATTGTTACCTGCCATTAATGTCAGAAAAATAGCCCTAAGAGCCCCACGGTGAGCGCCAAATGTTGAGGTTCAAATTTTCAGAAAATAGAAGCCCTTGGAACTTTGTTAGAGAATAACAGAAAATAACAATGATAAAACGAATGACGATGATAGAATGAATGAATTGAAATAGAACAGTATTTAAAGCGTCAAGAACGAGGCGACAATCCAGAATTTATTATCAAATTGGTAGCCAAATCGGCAGCGTTACAACGTAGTTTTCTAATGGGAGAAAATAGATACAAAAAATGAGCTCCTCGCCCCTATTTATAGACAAGATAGGGGAGGGGTCATGTAGCCTAACCCTAGGTGCTGACGACCTGCAGCTCGCCACAATTCTCAGAACAGCTCCGGGTTTTTTAGGGTCGATTAGGGTTCCTAACAGTCGCACGCCGCCAGGCTACTAGGGTTACTCTCCTTGAAGTGCCTTAACACCAACCCTTTTGAGTGCTCGGTACCAAGGAGAAGAGCGCCTCGATGTAGACCTCCTTACTTGGGCGATTTTAGCTTCTCCGTCGCTTCCGGTGGGCCTGCTGCTTGGGTTGTCGTGCTTATTGGGCCTGGCCCCAACACTCACCATCTAGAAATTTCATAGTCTTGAATACATTAAATGTCACTTGTTCTCCATTAACCCTCATTGTTAGCTCTCCATTTGGTGCATCAATTACAGCTCCCCCCGTAGCAAGGAATGGACGCCTCAAGATAATTGGAACCTCTTCATCAGCTTCATAATACAGGATAATAAAATCTTGCTCACCTTGACTAGAAATCCTCTATATTTCCCTCTAGACGCACCATAGAACGGTCTGCAAGCTGCAGCGTGATAGTAGTAGGTCGAGCACCTCCAATTCTAAGTCTTCTAAAGATTGATAAGGGAATTAAATTAATACTTGACCCCAAGTCACAGAGTGCACGCCCAACATCTTGTCCCCCGATCGAACATGGAACTGTGAAACTACTCAGATCTCTGAGCTTTTTGGGTATCTTGTTGCTCACTATTGTGTTGCATTCTCCAGTCAATGCTACAGTTTCAAACTCCCCCAACATTTTTTTCTTGATAAGATGTCCTTTAAAATTTTGGCATAGTTGGGCATTGATAAGCTCATTATTTTACTCGCTTTTCTATATTATTTTCTAATATTTTATGTAGTTTTATTGATTTTATATTTATATTTTATTCATGAGTCTATATTGGGTGGTATTATGCATGCTTTGGTGTGTTTCTACAGGTTATAGGCCAAATTCACTGGAAAACCGTTTTGAAAGCAGTAACGTGCAAGAGTAGCAGTGAAGCATTCTTCCACAAGAGGAATTCGGGCTATTGGCTCATGGAAATAGATAGAGCTTCGAATGAGTTTCCAACGCAACTGGAATCGGGTCAATCGGAGTTCGGGAGAGGAAGTTATGGCCAAAACCGTGAGACCGCGCAGAAGGGGGCGAGACAGAACCACATCGATCGACGTGGAATCCACATTGATCGATGCCGAAGATAGAGCCACGTCGATTGACGCACTTCCCACGTCGATCGACGCTAGTCTGCTGGCGCAGGAATTTGATGAAAATTGGATTTTATCATATCTTTAGCCCTAGATTTGATAGGATACACATCCACCTCTATAAATACTTACAAAATTCGACTTTTTCAGCAACCCTCTCATATTTTTTAGAACCCTTTCATATTTTCAAATCTCTTTTCATATTTTCATTCTGCAATTTAGTTTTTAGAGTTTTGAGAGTTGGGAAACACGAAACCCTTTTATTTTCTCGTAAGTTCTTTATGTTTATGCAATTTAATATGTTTTCTTTTGGATTTCTATATGCGATGTGTGGCTAGAAACCCTAGCGGGTTCTAGGGTTGATATTTTTATGGATGCATGTTAGGATTAATTAATTAGGTTCATGATTCCTGTGTTTATTTTATGATTCTAGATTAATTCAAGGACCGAAAGGTGACGATTAATTTAGATGTCTAGCTATTGATAGAAGTACCGAGAGGTGAATATTGATAGTGGGATTAGGAATGCATGATATACTCTATACTATCCAATGAGATGTATTACACTGTAGGAATTGAACTGATTTGCTTATCGGATTGACTAATTTGTTGTTCTTGAGACCGAGCGGAGATAGTCACTAATTAGTAATTTAGGTTATATTTTCCCAACCAAGGAAATATAGCATTTTTGTAGTATTCCACCTGTTAAATTAATTGGTTCTTACATGTCATCCATAATAAGAATTCTTCCCTAGAATCTGTGTCACTTTAAATTTGATTTCAAACCCTCTTTAATTTTCAAGTATTATCATCTTTATTTTCCAAATAAAACCCTGATTTTCTGTTTCCTCAAACAATGAATCTTAGGATCATAGTTAGTACATAGGATAATTTCGTTATACAATTCCCCTAGATTCGATAACCTTAGGTTTCTTTATAAATTTATTTGCCACTGTTGCTATAATTAATCTGTAGATTTTGCAGAGCCAAGCATGGTTATCGCTCTGGTGGAGGCCGACTATATCAACCGGGGTGCAAGCAGTTCGTCTGGAACTGCCGGGACAGAGGTGAACTAGATTGGCGGTGGTAATCACAATAATTACCGAGGCAATCAAGGGTATCATTACAACCATGGGCGATCTCACCCTGGTTTTTCTTATTCTAACCCTTCTGTTGCAGAACACTCTCCGCCTGGTTTTGATGTAGGTACAGGAGGAGAGATTGTGGAAAGAAAGAAGTCTGTGCTGGAGGAGACGCTCGAGAAATTCATCAAGAGCTCTGATAATCGGTTTGGGAAAGTAGAAACAAAAGTGAAGGGGATGGCCAACCACATGCAGCTGATGACGAAACATCTTCAGATGTTGGACACCCAACTGAGCCAAATCTCCACAACTCTCAGCAATCAGCATAAGCCAGGACAACTTCCAAATGCAACTGAGACAAACCCGGCAAAGGAAAAGTCAGTGAACGTCATTACTTTGAGGTCTGGGACAAACTACAAGAGTCCCGAGATGGTTATGAATGATGCTGGAGGCGAAAAGGAGCAAAATTGTGCAGAAGAGGGATCCACGTTGATCGGCGCATCTCCCGCATCGATCGATGCCAAAGGAAGAGCCATGTCAATCGATGCACCTTCCGTGTCGATCGATGGAGAAGATAGAGCCACGTCGATCGACGTAACCCTGCGTTGATCGACGCAAAAGTCCATTCCAGGCACAAAGCTGCAGCAGTCTGAAGAACAACCCCCTCCTATGCCGTTCCCTCAGCGGTTCGCGAAGCAGAAGGAGGACTCGAAGTTCTCCAGATTTGTGGAGAATTTGAAGAAGGTCAGCATCAACATCCTGCTGATTGAAGCACTGATGGAGATCACGGGGTACATGAAGTACCTCCGAAAATTGATGAGTGAAAAGAAGCAATTCGTGGAGAACGAGATGGTGAAGATCCACGAGCAGTGCAGCCTGCTACTTCAAAAGCAGGTGCCCATCAAGAGAAGCGATCCTGGATGCTTCTCTATTCCGGTTGAGATTGGGGGACACACGTTCGAGAGAGTACTATGTGATACTGGGGCCAGTATCAACCTGATGCCGTACTCCATCTACAAGTGTCTCAACATCGGAGAGATGAGGCCCATGACGATCACCTTGCAGATGGCGGACCGGTCTGTGTCCCGCCCGAAAAGTATACTAGAGGATGTGCTCATTCGCGTGGGCCATCTCATTTTTCCTACAAATTTTCTTGTGCACGAGATGAAGGAGGACGAGAACATGCCCATGATCTTGGGGCGTGAGTTTCTCAACACCAGCGCCGTCCTCATTGACTATCGAGGCAATGAGATCACACTCCGAGCTAACAACGAGAAGATCACCTTTGTGATCGACAAGAGCAAGAAGAAAGAGGAGTGTAATCGAATCTCCACTACTGAAGAAGGAGATGAATCTGAGGAGGAGGAAGCAGCTATCATTGAGTGGGAGTGAGGAAACGGAGGGGTGAAAGTGTCAACTATGTCGCCTTTTTCTGCGCTCACCACCATTTTCAAAGACCGGAAGGTTTACATGGTGGATGCCAAAGGTCGGCGAGTCTGGACTCGACCTCCCTGGCGGTGATTTGAGGTATCGTCGAGCTGTGACGTTAAATCAAGCACTTGTTGGGCGGTAACCCAACATTTTCCGTATTTTCTTTTCAATTTTCATTTTTATTTCGAAATTCTATTATTTTTGTTAACAATTGTTTTGCAATATTTAAAAAAAATAGAGTAAAACTCAACTTCGAGCGACGCAGCCTGGCGTCGATCGACGCCGAGCAGCCGGCCGACAGGATACACTTGATCCGAGGAGAGGGTCACAAGAAGGCTTCACATCAATCGATGTCATCCTACGTCAATCGATGCAAAGTGCCAGCAGCAATTATTTCACGTCGTCCAACATTCGAATACTCCGGGGGGATAAAAAGTTGATGTCTGAGATCAACTACCAGGTATTGTTCCCTCTTTTGTCTGATTTTCAAACTTATTCCACTCTTCGAGTTGGAAATAAGTTTGGGGGGATGTGGACAAGAGATGGAACGTTCTATCTTTTATTTATTCTACTTTTTGCCTTAATTTTATTTTAAGTTTTATGCTATTTTGTGGGAAAAAATTTGAGTATTGATATAACCCGAATGAGATTGTGAGATTAGAATTGATTGAGGGTTGAGTTTGAATTGATTGTGATTGTGGTTAGATGCCTATGAAAGTAGAATACTGCATGACAGGATTGATTTGACACTTACACTTGCATGACGATTGAGCTGATTTGAAATTGACTGTGGAAGAAAATTTTAAACCCTTATGTGAGATTTTGAGTCATATTTCGTTTGATGTGAGATTCACATGTGTGTTTTTATTTCTCTAGAACTTGCCTATTTTCTGTGTTGAGACTGCATAGTGTCCACAAGTTTAGGAAATGATCTTAGGCCATCTTTGATAGCCCGATTCCCTAAACACTGTCCCTTAACATTAAATTTTCCCTAGTTAGCCACTTTTGAGCCTATACAAAAAATTTTCTTTCCTTGTCTATGAGATTAAGAAGAAGTATTGGTTTCGCTCATGTCTTAAGTTGTGGTATATGGGGTGGAATGATTGTGAGATGGAGATAAGAAAATATAAATTAGTGGTGAAAAGAGGTGTGAAAAAGAAGCTCAAAGAAATAATTAGAATTCTCATAAGCTCTTCAAAAAGAAAAGAATACAAAATTATCAAAAAAGAGCATAAGAGATTCAAAATGAGCTAGAAAAAAAATGAGTTTGTTGAAAATATTAGGAGATTGGATGATGAATAGAAGGTGGTTTGGATTGATTGAGTAAGTACAACTTGATTGATTTTAGTCACTTGGCCATATTTCCCTACCTTTCACAAAAAGCCTACATTACAACCTATTAAAAGTCCTTTTTGATTCTAGACTTGTGTGTACATTCTAGCAGTGGAGATATTAGAAAATTTGCAAGCCTATGGTAGAAATTTCTTCATACATATTGTTGAGTGCTTTCATCTATACCATAGACACTTGAGAGTTGAGCGATACACTTCCTGTGAGTTCTTCCACAATTGATGGATTTTCTGTCTCTATCAAATTGCTTGTGTGTAGTGGATTTTTTACCCTTGACTGTGATGAATCTTGTGAGGCATTGCACTTTAATCGCATGATCTTTTGATTTCTTTCTTGCCTATTGATTGAGGACAATCAAACGTTCAAGTTTGGGGGGTTTGATAAGTGATCGCTAAATTATTTAACAGCGACTTAGCAGAGCTAATAATATAGCGGCAAATGAAAATTATCGATCACACAGGGAAAGAACTAACGAAAAATCCTAAGTACTAAAACATTAGTTCTCAAAACACTGGTTAGGGAAAAATTAAATTTTGGGTTGTGATTATTTCAAAAATCTCAATACTTGCTAATTAAACTTAAGACAGAAAACTAAATTACTTTTGAAGAAAACGATTATGAGAGTACAGATTCCAGGGATATCTACCTATCAAGTATGACATGGATGAATGAATTGATTATTTCCCAATTTAATTCCTCTTCGTAGTGAAACATCAGAAAGGTATTGTGAACTTCTTTGTTGGACAATTCATAAAGTAGATTAATTAATTACCTATCTCCGCTCCGTCTCAAGATAAATTAACTAACTCCAAAGATCTAAAGATTTGTCCCTACAATCAATCTCCTTTAATTACGACAAAAAATCAGATTATATTGTGAAAATCTCTTTCCATTGAAAACTATTACAGTTACGTCTCAAGTAATCAACTAGTTAATCCTAAGATGTGGCCAACAAACTCAAGATTATGAATTAAACTCAGATTTCACAAACTACGAAGGGAAAGGGAAAATAATTCAATTAATCAAAATATGTATACATTGATAGTTCGAAACCCTAGAATCTGAGGAAGAAATTAGTTACACATATTCAGAGAGATATTCATCATAGAAAAATAAAACCTGAATTGCATAAAAACGTGGATCCGATTGTCTTCCCACAAAACTTTGTCTTCAAACATAAAACTCTAAAACCTTGGAAATCTTCTAAAAATCTTCAATACTAAAATCTCTAAATTGCTCTAATGATTTTCCATCCTAAAAATGAATTTACACTTGGCTATTTATAATAGTGAATGATGTATCAAACAATATCTAGGATTAGATATGTCTTTATCTTCAAAGCAGACTCGGATTAGGAATCCCGTGTGCGCGTCGACCGTGGCAGAACAGCGTCGATCGACGCTGATGAAACACCCTTGTCAATCGACGCGGAATGGCATCGATCGACGTGGGCTTTGTTGCTTCCGTCGATCTTCTCCTTCTCCTTCGTCGATCGCTTCACCTTCAATTTCCTCGTCGATCGACAAGGCATCCCCGTCGATCAACGTGGTTCTGAAACTGGGAACCGACTCTTCGCTGTTTTCGACCAAAAACCTGCATGATTCATCAAACACGACATTTCAAGTACAAAAGCCAATTCATGCACGAAAAAGACACTAAAAACAATCTGAACACCACACAATTAGTCAAAGAACAACCAGATAAGTTGGTGAAAATCCTAACTTATCAACTCCCCCAAACATAAACCATTGATCGTCCTCGATCAATTCACAGAAAAGAAATCTAATCAAATGCAGATACAAGTGTGCAATGCCTCACAAGCTTCTTTTGCAATCTAAGTATCACTTATTCACATAAATCATGCAATCCAAACAAATTCTCATTGTTAAATCATAAAGGAGGAACCTCACCGGGAAGTGTTTGCACTCATCGCTCTATCAATTAAAGGGCATGAAATTCACTCATTGAAATTTTAGTTTACCTCACCATAGGTTTGACAAATTTCTCATCTCTCCACTGCTTGTTAGTGTGGTTTTTCAGGGAATCAGAAAGGTCTTGATTTGGTTGTAATGTGGCTTACCTAAGAGGTAGGATATTTTTGGCTAAGTGACTCAAAATATTACATTCAAACACCAAGTCTTTTAGCATCTCTTGCCCACATGATTTTTGTTCTTTTTCTTCTAACACACAATCTCGTTCCTTCTGTTTTGTGATTTTCAGGGTTCTAACTTTATTTTGACTTTTGTGAACTACACATATGAAGTTTTTCTTCTCAAATTTTCTTTTTCTCTTCTCTTTTCATTCGTGTTCACCAATGTTCACTTTTTTTTTCTTAATTTACCCACAGGAACCCCCTATTTTTGCGCACAACCTCATATCACAATCCTACAATTTACACCATCCAATAAATCACAATTTCTTGTCCATCAACCCTCCTAATTAAAGAAAGAAAAAATTTCAAGGCTCAAAGGGGCTACAAGTGGCAATTTAAAGGTTAGTGTATGGGAGATGGGCTACGAAAGAACATGCCTAAAATCATTTTCACCCTATTACCACACTTAATGCAACCTCAAGAAAGAAATTCGTCAAATTCTAGGAAGTAAATCTAATAACCTTGTCACTCATCAAACGAAAAGATGGCACAAATTTCTCACAAGGTAGAAATTTTCGTTACTCCTCAACAATTACCCATATTCCGAACAGTTATCATGCAAAAATTTATATTTCAAAGATCAACTTATCAAGCAAAACAGCTCCTATCATCGGCTACTCTATCACACAGATTATCATTCTTAATCAGCAAGTATCTCTATTAACGATCAACAATTCAGTTTCAAGGAAAGACAAGTATTCAATTCCAACAACAACATAATCAAAAGTAGTTCCGACTGCCCTATGTTCAAAAGCTCCTAAAACAATACTCAAGACTATTCAACTCAGAACAAGTACCACAAATCAAGAGTTCAAAACTTATTCAACACAGAACAAGTATCACAAATCAAGAGTTCAAAAATACTAATTTTTAGTGAAAAGCCTTGCAGAGAGCAATTGTTCACACTGAAGCAAAAGAACAAGGATGGTGATGGTTCAGAAAAAACAAAAACAAAAACCGAAAAACAACGAAAAATTGACAAATTAAAATAAAGCAGAAAAAATAAAATAAAAAACAAACGTTTCCCTTTTCCTATCCTCATCCCCCCAAACTTGTTTCACTCGAAGGAGTGGACAAGTTTGAAAGTTAGATAAGGAAAAAGGAAACGGTACATCATTCCTCCTCCAGAGGATCCTCCATCTCAACATCGGGAGATGGCCACACGGATAGTTGTCGCAGGCGATCCTGGCGCTCTCTTTGGCATTGGAGGTAGATAGAGTCGGGCTCGGTGTTCAGGAGGAGGCGCTGCATCTGCAAGTCGAGGGTGTTGAGCCTCGTGGTCACGTGCTGGCGAAACTCCGTCTGCCGGGTATGCTCCTCTGTATGCAAAGCGGCCTGCTGCTGCATGAACTGGTAGATCATCACCAGATCCACCACGGAAGATGAAGACTCTCCCGCGAAGTGGCCGGACAAATGTCCACCGGTCTGATCAGGAATGTGCCCCCCTCCTCCATCAGGTCTCACATCCTCTGGCTCCTCATCCTCGGGCTCGACTGGGGGAGTCTGTGGTTGTCGCTGGTCCGGCCGAGTCAGCGGGCAGTGACGAAGTTTGGAGTTACCAGGTCCTCCATGTGCTCCGACCATGAGCCTCAAATGGGCGGGTGTGCTCATCAACCAATTATCACGGAAGTGATAATCGGTGACGTGAGTGAGGTCCCTCTGTGGAAGTGGAAACCTGTACCCATTGGACATCCGTAGGGACCACCCTGACTCCCGGGGTGAAAGCATCAATATCTTCACTAAAACCCCGGTGCCAAGGCCTCGGTTGTCGTCTTTGAGCGCCTCAATCTGGGTCAAGTCAATGCCCACATGCTCCGCAATCGGGGTGATCAATCCCCCGCTCCAAATGTTGCCCTTTGAGGCCTTGATCTGATACCTCCAATGATCCATCCCCAATGCCGCGAAGCTGAATTCCTCTCCTATCAGCATACAGTAGAGGGCATACAGCTCTCCAACTCTCGCCTTTCCGCTCTCGTGTCTGCCGGTGATGGACACCCCCATGCATCTCTGGAGATACCAGAAGACTGGGTTGTCAATGGAGGAAGCCTTCAAGTTCCCCGAGTCAAACTCCCGCAAGTCCTCTTTAGCATCGGCTGCTATTTGGCTCCGGAAGCGGGCAATGTCAAAACTTGGGGGAAGAAAACCATCTCCCCCACTTCGGACGCCCCAAATCTCTTAAAGCTTGTCCCTTGGTATCTCGTAGTGCTCGTTCAGCAGCTGGAAGGCAATGGTGGTCGGCTCTGACTCCGGCTGAACCTCATAGACATGGAGTGAGGCTAGGAACTCCAGGACAAGCGACGGATACGTTGGCCACCTCGCTGTCATCCAAGCACTCCAATTCACTCTCTCCAAGAGAACCTTCACATCAACGAGAATTCCCAGTCTCTCCATTGTTGTCGGGCATGGATAGATTGTCTGCCGGACGGTGAACTCGTCACTCAAGAGCTTTCTGAACCGCCTCTCGTATACCCAGTTTGCAAATGTAGGTCGAAACTCCATGATAACTGCAAGGGTAGTAGGGAAGGTGTCAAAAGCTCATCAAAAATCTTTACAAAAATTCCCAAACATTAATATGACAAAATGTGCATTTATCCACGAAATGTATCTACCCATGCAAAATTGACTCGACATTCATGCAATTCAACTCCTATTCTAGCATATTGCATCCAAATTTGAAAGAATTTTTCCTCAAAGAAAAATGACTAGAACAACGCCACCAACAGGAATTATCCCCCAAACTCACGTTCGTCAAATTCCATAAACTCAAAGCAACAAATCCATGGTAAGCAAGTGTATCGACTAAAATGACTAACCATATCGATTAATCATCACGAATAGCAATGAAATCGACAAAAAATGAAAAAATCGAAACAAGGGCTCCAAGTTCAATTTCATCAAAAATCATGATCAAATCCTTCAAAACATATGAAATAATCGAAGAGGGAAGGTTTAGGATACATACCGTGGATTCTAGCGATGAATTTGGAAAGAAAAATTTCGGGGTGGATTTTTGGAGAAGAAAGAAATCGTGCGTGTGTGTTTGTGAGGAAAAGAATGAGGTGTTTTGGGTTTTAAACCCGTCTCTGTCCGGGCTCTGAATCGTTCGCATCGATCGATGAGGCACCCCCGTCGATCAACGTGGCCAAAAACATCCTCGTCGATCGATGAAGAATGGCGTCGATCGACGAAGACCAGAGACACTCGTCAATCGACGCTAAAAGGCAGCGATCGACGTGGCCCCGACAGATGACTGGACCCGACAAAATTCAAAAAATTCTGGAAATATGAAACTCAAATGACTCAATTTGACTGAATTTAAAATAACAAAAATAAAGAAAGCAGTAAATTGTTGGGTTACCTCCCAACCAGTGCTTGGTTTTATGTCGCTAGCTCGACAATACCTATGAGTTCAAGGGCGGTTCAAGTAATACTTCTCCACCGCTTTGACTTGAAGTGGGGTGTAGTATGGTTTCAGGTTCTACCCGTTCACCTTGAAGTTCTTCCCATCTTGGCCGGCTAACTCAACTACACCGTTCATGAGTTGGCAAATCACAGTGTATGGTCCGGCCCACTTTGAGTGCAGCTTTCCGGGCATGAATCGAAGATGGAATTTGAAGAGGAGAACTTTGTCACCGGCATGGAACACATGTGAGCGAATCCTCTTGTCGTGGAATCTCTTCGCTCGATTCTTGTAGATAACATTGTTCTCATAGGCTTCATCCTGAAAGTCTTCAAGCTCATTCAATGTCATGGCTCGCTCTTCTGCGGCTGTCCTCCAATCCAAGTTTAGTTCTTTCACTGCCCTCCAAGCCTTGTGCTCCATCTCCACTGGCAGGTGACAGGACTTTCCGAAAATTAGCTGGTACGGTGATGTCCCAATGGGTGTTTTGTAGGCGGTGTGGTATGCCCATAATGCATCATCAAGTACAGGTGCCCAATCCTTTCTTTGCTTCACCGTCTTTTCCAGAATTTGTTTAATTTCTCGATTGGACAACTCTGTCAGCCCATTCCCTTGAGGGTGATATGGAGTGGTGACTCGGTGTTTGACTCCGTACCTCGCAAGAAGAGTGGTCAGCCATTTGTTACAGAAGTGGGATCCCCCATCGCTTACCAAGGCTCTTGGCGTCCCAAATCTCGTTATGAGCTTTTGCAGGAACTTGATGACCACTTTGGAGTTGTTTGTGACCGTTGGAACGGCCTCAACCCATCGCGACACGTAGTCCACTGCCAGAAGTATGTATGAGAACCCTTGGGATGGCGGAAAAGGTCCCATGAAGTTGATCCCCCAAACATCAAAGATCTCAACTTCGATTACCGGCGTCTGTGGCATCTCATCCCTCCGCGAGATATTGTCGATCCTTTGGCAGCGATCACAACTCGTAATCCATCCACAGCAGATCTCGTAGATGGATGGCCAATAGAACCCGCTGGCAAGAACTTTGAATGCCGTCCGGTTGGCTGAATGATGGCCGCCACTAGGAGATGAGTGGCAAGCTTTGAAGATTTGTTGCCACTCGGACTGGGGCACGCATCGGTGGATGATGCCATCAGCACATCTACGCCACTGATAGGGATCCTCCCAATAGTAGAATCTGACATCGTGCAGAAACTTCTTCTTTGCATATGGAGAAGAGTTCGGAGGAAGTACACCGCCAACCAAGTAGTTGGCGAAGTCTGCATACCATGGAGTTTTGGACTCGTACATCTCTTTCAAATCCCTCATAGCGTAGATCTGTTCGTCAGGGAATGTCTCTCGGATTGTCATCTGCTGATCATCCCCTTCGACCGGTGGCTCGAGTCTTGACAAGTGGTCGGTGATCACGTTCTCGCTCCCTTTTCTTTCCTTGATCTCCAAGTCAAACTCCTGCAGGAACAATATCCACCGGATCAGTCTTAGCTTGGCATCTTGCTTTGCGAACAAGTATCTGATGGCTGCATGGTTGGTGTAGACAATCGTCTTCGATCCTATAAGATAAGGCCAGAACTTGTCGAAGGCATACACGACCGCGAGGATCTCTTTCTCCGTGGTGGTGTAGTTGCATTGCGCCGGATTCATGCTCTTGCTGGCGTAGTGAATTACAGGGAAGAGCCTTCCTTTCAGTTGTCTCAAGACTTCCCCAACAGCATAGTCGCTGGCGTCGCACATCAATGTGAAGGGCTCATCCCAGTCAGGCGCGGTCACCAGTGCCTCTTACAATCTCTCAAACGCCTTCACGCACTCATCATCAAACACGAAGGAGACATCCTTCTCCAATAGGTTGCACAAGGGCCGAGATATGTTTGAGAAGTCTTTGATGAACCTCCTATAGAATCCGGCGTGGCCTAGGAAACTTCGAACGGCTTTGACATTTGTTGGTGGTGGCATCTTCTCAATGGCTATCACTTTTGCTCGGTCCACTTCAAGTCCTTCAGCTGATACTCGATGTCCTAACACAATCCCCTCTCGCACCATGAAGTGGCATTTCTCCCAATTGAGGCAAAGGCTAGTCTCGGTGCATCTCTCGAGTACAGTAGCCAGATTCTGCAAACAAACATCTAATGAGCTACCAAAAACTGAGAAATCATCCATGAATACCTCCATGACATCTTAGATCAAGTCGTGGAAGATTGCCATCATGCATCTCTGGAAGGTAGCCGGTGCATTGCATAGTCCGAAGGGCATCCAACGGTAGGCGAATACTCCGTATGGACAGCTGAATGTTGTCTTGTGTTGATCTTCAGGCACCATAGCTATCTGATTGTACCCTGAGTAACCATCAAGAAAACAATAAAAAGGCTAACCGGATAATCTATCGAGCATTTGATCAATGAAGGGAAGAGGAAAATGATCCTTGCACGTGGCGGTGTTCAAAGCGCGATAGTCAATACAAAATCGCCATCCCGTGATCGGTCTTGTCGCCACTTCCTCTCCATCATCATTCTTCATTATCTGCATCCCCCCTTTCTTGGCTACTACTTGTGTAGGGCTCACCCACTTGCTGTCGGAAATAAGGTAAATCATGCCATGATCAAGGAGTTTGAGAACCTCCTTCTTTACGGCTTCTTGCATGATGGGATTCAGTCGTCGTTGTGCTTGTCTCTTTGGCTTGATGTCTTCTTCAAGGATGATCTTGTGCATGCACAGCGAAGGGCTGATCCCCTTGATATCTCCCAAAGTCCATCCAATGGCGGACTTATATTTCTGTAGGAATCGTAGCAGTTTGTCCAACTCCCCTTGTGTAAGATAGGCAGAAACAATAACAGGGTAAGTGTCACCAGAACCCAGAAATGCATACCTGAGATGTGCCGGAAGCGTCTTGAGTTCCAGAAGTAGTGGATCGGAGTCAGAAATCAGCTTTCCCAGGTCAGCGTCGATGATGGAGAGGTCCCATCGATCGATGTGGTCTTCGAAGGGTCGTCGATCGACGAGAAAGTAGCGTCGATCGACTTGTTCCTCCCCTGTCACTTTCCGGCTGGTTCTGATGGTAGTGGTTAGGCAGCGGTTCTCTCTTGGTTTCTTTTTCTCGAGTTACCTCCTCGAACACATCCAGCTCCACAACCAGATCCAGGATCCCCTCTTCTGCCTCGTCCAGATTTGTTGACGAGAATAGCAAATGTTGCAGGCAATTTTCCAGAAAATCCGGTTCACTTTTGAGAGAGGCGAAGGGAGAAGACATTACCGGGCTGAAGCAGTTAATCATGTGGCATTCTCCTTGATAGCTTCCTTCATTGTGCTTCTACATTGCCTTGTAGATTGAGAACGTAATTGATTCATTGTTCACTCGGAATGTCAGTTTGCCGTCTCGAATGACAATCAATGCTCCTCCGATTTTCAGGAATGGCCTTCCAAGAATTAGAGGAATGTTCTGATCTTCTTCCATGTCTAGCACCACGAAATCGGCTGGAATGATGAAATCTTTTACCTTTACCAGCACATCTTCCACGATGCCTTTCGGGTAGGAAACTGATCGATCGGCCATCTGAAGTGAGATTGTAGTGGGCTTGATGTTTCCGATCTTTAACCGCTTGAAGATTGACAGCGGCATCAGATTGATTGATGCTCCAGAATCACAGAGGACTTTCCCAAAGGTTTCTCCTCCGATCACGCAAGAGATTGTGAAGGAGCACGGGTCCTCCCTTTTGATCGGCATCTTCTTTTGAATAATGGCGCTACATTCTTTGAATTGATTGACCGTCTCATGCTCCAAGAAAGGTCTTTTCTGAGATACCATGTCTTTCAGAAACTTGATGTACCCGGGCATCTCTTGCAGGGCTTCGACCAATGGAATATTGATATGCACCTTCTTCATTATTTCCAGGAATCGCGCATACCTCTCTTTCATCTTTGTCTTGGCGAACCGCTGCGGATATGGCAGAGGCGGTTTCTTCAGAGGTGGAATGGGGGTGGACGTCGATCGACGAGGATCAGCATTAATCGATGTGGCCTCAGGAGTTGCATCGATTGACAAAGACCCTACGTCGGTCGACGGGATCGCGTCTGCGACAGTTTCTTTGTCCTGCTCGGCTTCCCCTTCCTCCCGAGTGTCTTTCCCTGCCTGCTTTGGCCCTTCATAGGATTTTCCCCCTCTCAGAGTTATGGTGTTCACTTGGTTCCTCTGATTCTGATTCTTGGGATTGACCTGAATGTTGCTCGGAAGTTGCCCCGACTTGTTTTTAGTTCCAAGAGCATCGGCAATCTGACTGACTTGGTTCTTAATGATCTGCACATGCTTCTGCATCTGGTCAACCTTAGTGTTCACTCCCGAGATTTCTTGCTTGAGCTTGGCTACCGTATCAGTGGAGCCTTCCATAAATTTAGCCAAAATCTCCTCAAGATTTGGCTTCTTCTTCTCCACAACTGCCCCGTCTTGCACGGCAAATCCCGGTGGTGGCTGCTCTGCGGCTTGAGGGTTTGCGTAGGAAAATCCAGGATGATTTCTCGCATGATTAAAAGTGTAGGGCTGGTTATGCTGCTGATTATGTTGCCGATACCCTCCTCGGTAATTGTTTTGATAACTGCCTCTTTGAATGAAGTTTACTTCGGCACCCTCACCATCAGGTGGAACTTGCATCGTTTCAACTGCAGCGACAGTTTTCACTTGTTTCAGTGTAGCGAACTCTTCCTTGAGCTTTTTCAACTCAGTTGCCAAATCAGGTTGTTCGGCAACTTTCTCCACCACCTTTTCGACTGCTTTCACGGGTTGAGTACGATTTGAGGACCACCGTTAAGTGTTGTTGGCCATCTTTTGGAAGAATTCCCTGGCTTTCTTTCCGCTTTTTGTCATGATGGTGTCTCCCAATGTAGTGTCCACCAATTTGACGGTCTTGTCATTGAGTCCTTCAAAGAATGCTTCTGCCTGTTCTCCTGGCAGAAAGCCATGTCCGGGGCAAGATCTGAGTAGTTCTTTGAATCTTTCCCACGTCTCACTGAAGCTCTCATCAGGTCTTTGAGCAAATCTGATGATTTCCTTCCTTCTCTGCCTGATGACATTTGGAGGGAAGAAATTTTCCAGGAACTCATTCCTCAATTCAATCCATGTGTTTATGTTTTCCTTGTCCAACGCAGTGAACTATGATTGTGCTTTATCCCTCAGAGAGAATGCGAATAGACGCATTCGGATGGCACTTTTGCTGACTCCTCCGATCCTGACAGTGTTGCAGAGCATGAGGAACTTATCCAGATGTGCATAAGGATCCTCAGTAGCCCTTCCTCCGAATTGATTTTGTTGGACCATCTGCACCAATCCGGTCTTCAGCTCGAAATTGTTGGCATTGATGCCAATCCTAAAGTCTGTCTCCCTGAACCGAGGTTTATACCGGTTCTGCATGGCCTCCTCCTCTTCCTCATCGTCAAATTCCTCTGGCGGATTCTAGTTATCATCCTCTTCATTGTCGGGATTATCCTCATACAATGGATTGTTCCTCTCGAGGTCTCTCTCCAGGTTCAACTGTTGGATTTGTGCCCTCATAGCTTGAACTTCTTGGAGAAGCACAGCTTGCTCCTCTGCAGTTAGCATTGGTGGTTGCGGTTGAATAACCGGCGGTGGCACGTTGTCTTCCATTGTTTGATTACTCGAGCCTTCCTGAGCACACTTATTCTTTCGGATCTTTCTGCAAGTGGCTTCAATATTTGGGTGATAGTATAGCGGGTCCTTTCCTCTAGCTCTCGTACTCATGCACTACCTGTACAGCAAAGGAGGTAGTGAGGTAAAACAGAAAAATAGAACGAAACGAACTGGAATTGAAACACTAAAAATCAGAAAACACCATGGCGTCGATCGACGAGCTACAGCATCGATCGACGTGGTAATGACACACGCATCGATCGATGGAAAATCACGTTGATCGACGTAAATGACAAAAAATACGAAAACACAAAGAAAATTACAACCTAAATCAATATTTTGATCACAGTTTTAATAGTAAGATTAATTCTATTCTTTCCCCGCCAACGGCGCCAAAATTTGATCGCTAAATTATTTAACAGTGACTTAGAAGAGCTAATAATATAACGGCCAATTTGATAACTGCAGTAAAGCGGTTAAGCAAATAATATTTTTACACCCAAGGGTGGTCGATCCCACAGGGAATGTGCAATGAAAAATCCAAAGTACTAGTTATAATTTCTAGGACATAGAAGTTTGAGGAAATAGAAAACTGGGGTTTTGTTTAGAAATTAAAGATGACAATGCGATAAAATAAAGGATTTTTGAAAACAATAAAGAAAAGCACAGATCCTAGGGCAGATAATCTATGTTTTCTGATAAGCTCATATTTATACTCACTTATCTATATTTTTCTCCATTGTTT
>JAPKLW010001332.1:161673-218126 GCA_026898455.1 Plectranthus barbatus | reverse complement strand
TGTACAAAACACTTAATCATATATGCTTTCAGTATATAATCCCAACAGCCTCTAGGTGCATCAACGAGGTGAGCATCTATGAACTTGAAGTTCACATATTTAATCTTTCTTCTCTTGTGCAATAGATGGCAAAGACACAACAAGATACTGGAGTTTATTGTGCCACTGACAATGAGGATTTCACATGTCAGCCATTGTTTCAACAACACCACCCCACTTCCTATGAATCAGCACCTGATGTGTTTCCACAAAATCAAGAGTTGCAGGAACTAATGAAGCACTAGCAAGCCGAAGAAGATGAAATGGATAATGTTTGTTAAGAGTTTTATAGGAATGACTACTCTTTCATGCAAACTATTCATAAAAAATTGGGAAGTCAGAGTGTGATGGGTTTTGTATACTGAAAGCATTTATGACAATGAGTATACAACGGTTTATTTCTCCTATCTGTTAACAATCTTACATGTATGAACAATGGTATCCTCTTGTCTCACTGATAGGGACGATCATACGGCGTGTTGTAGATCGCAGAAGACAGTATGATCACTTGACCTAGTGAGACATAAACCTGATCACAGCCGAGACAGCGTATGAGGATACGACTGTCCGGATGGCTGCGACATTGTCAGAATAAGTAGTCTGTGTTGGTTACTTAACATGCTGGTACACAGAGGTGGCGTATTGATGGACCGCAGTGAGATATATTCGTCTGTCTGACATCAGCGAATAAAAGATCTCGTTATATTGATTAAGTCCAAACCCTAACGAAGGTTCAGGGGTTTGCACGGGTTGACTGTTGCTTTGACTTGCCATGGTGGAGAGCCTAAGTAACGTGCTCGTATATCCGCATCTTAGGTAACAGCAGTTCGTGTAGTACCGCCTGAGACTGGACTTAGGTAACCATATCCGAGTAATAGGATGAGGACATTCCCTGAGGAGCTCAATAACATTCATCGTGCCAAAGTCCTGCAGGCTGATTAATTTCAGGCACGAGTGATAAGATTTGAGTGGTACTACTCAGGAATTATAAGATATTAATTAATTATAATTAGAGCTTGTCAGAGGCTCCGATTAATTAATGGATGTCCGGTAACCTTAAATATGGGGATTCTCAATTAATGCAACCCGTTCTCATAACGTGGTAATAAAGGGGTAGGTCAGTATTAATTCTGTGGTGAAAAAGAATTAATATTAATTAATTAATTGTGTCCTGGGTTGTGGACATGGGAATTAATTAATTTATAGGCCCACTTTATTATTTGCATTAGGTCCCAGGTCTGGCCCAATAAGTGTGCTGAATTGAGCCCAGGAGCCCACTAGGGTTTTATAACCCTAGGTCTATAAATAGACCTCTCACTCTCTGAAACCCTAGCCACTTCATAAGATTCAAAATCAGTTGAAACCCTAAGGAGAGAGAGAGAGGGGCGCCGATCCTGTTGGAAGAAAGGAGGAGAATTTTTGAATTCTGGTCCTGCTCAAGCCACAGATCTACGGAGTCCTCACCAGTAGTAGATCTGATCAGCACCAGGACACAGATCTGAAGATCTAATCTGGAGAACAGATTCCTCTTTTCCTCTCCCTTTTGTTTTCGATTTTCTCTAAGAAATAAGATCTCTAATTTCTATTTCCGCAGATTAAATCGGATCGCGTGGTTGAATTGGTTTTTGGAATTCAAACGCGAAAGATCGGTTCAGACTTAACGGAGTTACGGTAAACCCTAAATCCACAATTATTCGTATTAAATTCATAGGAGCATGCTAGGGTTTTGAGAATTTAATTATGAGCAATATCCATAGATCGATCCAGTTCAGTTTGGTTTTGGTGATTCGATTCACGGAAAAACCCTACAGAGAAAACTTACTTCTTCTGATGAGGATCTTACATATCTCTGGCACTTGAGACTGGGTCATATCAGCTTGAAGCGGATTCAGAGACTTGTAGATGACGGTACATTGGACCTAGTCCGGGCAGTACCTTATCAAGTCTGCGAATCTTGCATCGAGGGCAAGATGTCAACTAGGCCTTTCAAGGCTAGTCAGTCTCGAGCAGAGGAAGTGTTGGAATTGATCCATTCTGACTTATGTGGACCGATGTCCACACAGCTCGTGGAGGGTACGAGTACTTCGTCACTTTCATTGACGATTACTCAAGGTACGGATACGTTTACCTGCTTCGCTACAAGTCTGAATGCTTTGAGAAATTCAAAGAGTTCAAGGCTGAGGTAGAAAAGAAGGTCGGGAAAACTATCAAGTCACTACGATCTGACCGCGGTGGCGAATACCTCGGTAACGAGTTCCTGCAGTATTTGTCAGAAAATGGGATTACATACCAGTGGACTGCACCGGGTACTCCTCAGCAAAACGGTGTAGCTGAAAGAAGAAATAGGACTCTTCTAGAGATGGTAAGATCAATGATGAGTTATGCCAACTTACCAATTTCGTTTTGGGGCTACGCATTGGAAACAACAGCTTACGTGCTTAATGTGGTGCCTTCTAAATCAGTTCCTAAGACGCTTTCTGAGCTCTTCCTTGGTCTCAAACCTAGTTTGTGCAAGTTTAGTATGGGGCTGTCCGCCACACGTACTGTCGAAGGAACCTGATAAGTTAGAAAGTAGGTCAAAAGTAATGTTGTTCATAGGGTATCACAGGCAATCGAAAGGTGGTTACTTTTACTGTCCTGAGAGTCAAAGAGTCGTTGTTAGCACCAACGCTAGACTCTTGGAGGACGAGTGTGTGAGTAATCATAGGTCAAGGAGTGATATCGTTCTTCAAGAAATTGAGAACGAGAATGCACTTCCAAGGGAAGGGGAACGTGTAGATGTGGGTGCACCTGTGAGAGGTACAACACCATAGACACGTTCTTCAGTGCAAGGTGCAGGACCACAAGTCACTGCACCTACTACTGACACGGCACCGATGCCTCGTCGTAGTGGGAGAGTTATCTTCCAGCCAGAAAGGTACATGTTCGTGGGTGAGTCTTCGGACTTGAGCCCGGAAGACGGACATGAGGACTCTGACCCACTGACTTACGAAGAGGCAGTACAAGACAAGGATGTTGCCAAATGGCATGTCGCCATGGATTCTGAAATTGAATCCATAACTGCTGTGGATGTATACCAGAAAACTGATTTGTCGGATGGCTTTTGGGCCATAGGGTGCAAATGGGTATACAAAAGAAAGAAAGGGGCGGATGGAAAGATCACGACTTTTAAAGCCAGGCTGGTGGCAAAGGGTTATAGTCAGAAAGAGGGCATTGACTATGACGAAACCTTTTCACCCGTAGCCATGCTCAAATCCATCCGGATACTCCTTGCCATAGCTGCGCATATGGACCTCGAGATCTGGCAGATGGATGTCAAAACCGCTTTTCTAAACAGTTACCTTGAAGGAGGTAGGGACATCTATATGCAGCAACCCGAGGGTTACATAAGCAAGGGCGAAGAACATCTTGTCTGGAAGCTTAGGAAGTCCTTATATGGACTTAAGCAGGCTTCAAGGTCGTGGAACTTACTTTTCAACGATGTGATTAAATCCTATGGATTTGCACAGTTGGAAAATGAAAGTTGTGTTTACCGACTTTGTGTCAGTGGGAGCGTGGTCTTCCTTGCACTATATGTTGATGACATACTCCTATTTGGAAACAACGAGGGAGTGATGTGCGAAATCAAAGTTTGGTTATCCGAACAGTTCAAAATGAAGGATCTGGGAGAAGCTGGCTACATTCTTGGGATTAAGGTCTTACGAGATCGTAAAAGAAGAATGTTGAGCTTATCCCAAGCATCCTATGTGGATACTGTGATAGACCGGTTCAGCATGCAACTCGCCAAGAAAGGCTTGCTACCTTTCAGACATGGCGTTCGTCTTTCTGGTGGGCAGTGTCCTCAGACACAACGGGATAAAGACGAGATGAGTCTTGTACCATACGCCTCGGCGGTGGGTAGTCTCATGTATGCGATATTGTGTACCAGTCCAGATATCTGTTATGCCGTTGGCATGGTAGCAAGATATCAGTCTAACCCTGGACAGGCGCACTGGACTGCTGTGAAGCACATCCTCAAGTATTTGAAAAGGACTAGGAATTTCTGCCTAGTTTATGAAAGTGAGGATTTGTGCCCTGTGGGTTATACAAACTCGGATTTCCAAGGGGACCAGGATGAGAAGAAATCGACCTCAGGATATGTGTTTACCCTGGGAGGTGGAGCTGTATCTTGGAGGAGCTCAAAGTAGAAATGCATTGCTGACTCCACCATGGAGGCGGAATATGTCGCCGCTTCTGACGCCTCGAAAGAGGGGGTGTGGCTCCGAAACTACCTTTTAGAGTTGGGCGTGATTCCGAGTTTGTCGAGGAGCATCACAATTTATTGTGATAACTCTGGTGCAATGGCTAACTCAAAGGAACCGCGGTCTCACAGGGCAAGCAAACACATAGAGAGAAAGTACCATATCATACGAGAAATCGTATCGAGGGGCGATGTGCTGATTAAGAAGATTGACACTGCTGACAATCTTGTTGATCCGTTTACAAAGAGCTTGCCGCAGAAATTTTACGAAAGACATATTCGTGAGCTGGGTCTGAGGTGGATGCCGACCACTGATAGTGGTTAATGTGACAGCAGACTAGATAGACAGACTGTATACTCTGTAATAGCTTAGTTATGCTTTGAGTATAAGTGGGAGATTGATGGGTTTTGTATACTGAAAGCATTTATTACAATGAGTATACAACGGTTTATTTCTCCTATCTGTTAACAATCTTACATGTATGAACAATGGTATCCTCTTGTCTCACTGATAGGGACGATCATACGGCGTGTTGTAGATCGCAGAAGACAGTATGATCACCTGACCTAGTGAGACATAAACCTGATCACAACCGAGACAGCGTATGAGGATACGTCTGTCCGGATGGCTGCGGCATTGTCGGAATAAGTAGTCTATCTTGGTTACTTGACATGCTAGTACGCAGAGGTGGTGTATTGATGGACCGCAGTGAGATTTATTCGTCTGTCTGACATCAGCGAATAAAAGATCTCGTTATATTGATTGAGTCCAAACCCTAACGAAGGTTCAGGGGTTTGCACGGGTTGACTGTTGCTTTGACTTGCCATGGCAGAGAGCCTAAGTAACGTGCTCGTATATCCGCATCTTGGGTAACAGCAGTTCGTGTAGTACCACCTGAGACTGAACTTAGGTTACCATATCCGAGTAATAGGATGGGGACATTCCCTGAGGAACTCAATAACATTCATCGTGCCAAAGTCCTGCAGGCTGATTAAGTTCAGGCACGAGTGATAAGGTTTGAGTGGTACTACTCAGGAATTATAAGATATTAATTAATAGCAGTTAGAGCTTGTCAGAGGCTCCGATTAATTAATGGATGTCCGGTAACCTTAAATATGGGGATTCTCAATTAATGCAACCCGTTCTCATAACGTGGTAATAAAGGGGTAGGTCAGTATTAATTCTGTGGTGAAAAGAATTAATATTAATTAATTAATTGTGTCCTGTGTGGACATGGGAATTAATTAATTTATAGGCCCACTTTATTATTTGCATTAGGTCCCAGGTCTGGCCCAATAAGTGTGCTGAATTGAGCCCAGGAGCCCACTAGGGTTTTATAACCCTAGGTCTATAAATAGACCTCTCACTCTCTGAAACCCTAGCCACTTCATAAGATTCAAAATCAGTTGAAACCTTAAAGAGAGAGAGAGGGGCGCCGATCCTAGGAGGATGAAAGGAGGAGAATTTCGATTCTGGTCCTGCTCAGATTATAGATCTACGGAGTCCTCACCAGTAGTAGATCTGAACAGCATTGGGACACAACCCTGAAGACCTAATCTGGAGAACAGATTTCTTTTCTCTTCTCTCTTTGTTTTTCGATTTTAATCTAGAAATTAGATCTCTAATTTCTGTTTCCGCAGATTAATTCGGATCGCGTGGTTGAATTGGAATTTGGAATTCAAACGCGAAAGATCGGTTCAGACTCGACGGAGTTACGGTAAACCCTAAATCCACAATTCTTCGTATTAAATTCATAGGAGCATGCTAGGGTTTTGAGAATTTGAATTGTGAGCAATATCCATAAATTGATCCGGTTAAGTTTGGTTTTTGTGATTCTGTTCACGGAAAAACCCTACAAAGTGAAGAAGTCATGTAAGCATGATGGTGATGATGTTATTGCAATCTCAAAGACAAAACCCCAAACATTTCATAAGCAAAGGATTTTCCAGAAAATGTCTTCTAATGATAAGAATGTCTCATTATTTAATCCTTGTTTGAAATTATTTTCCTGGTATATTATTTTCTAGATGGGTTGGTCTTTTTATTGTTATTTATATCCTCTTCGATGGAGCAGTAGTAATTCAATGTTTGAAGATTTACAGACATTGTGCTAAGCTTGTTTATGCTTTTATACCTGGTTCTAAGGTGGAAACGATGGATTATGGATAAACTCATAACATGGTGCCTACTAACGTTTAGCCAAAGACATTAAAGAATGGCGCTTCTTGGGAGCAACCAAAGTTTATTCTAATTTTTTTATTAATGCAATTCTCTTATTTCTTGTATTTTTAGCTATCAATTTAAAGTTTAATATATAATTTAATTTAATAATGTATATTTAATTTTTCATATAAAATAAAATAAAGAAAAAAATTAAATGATTGTTGATTTTGTGTTTTCAATATTTTTCTTATTTTTAGGAAAAGGATTCAGTTGAGCAGTATGAAAATACGATGTGATCATGCCATGGGATAGATGAGCAGTATGGGAATACGACTTGATCACGCTGCGGGTCTGGGAAGACAAAATTTGAAATTGAGTCTTTATATTTAATACTCCCTCCGTCCCTTATCAATTGTCCACAAGGGAATCGGCACAATAACCAATGTAGTAGAGATAGAGGATATTAGTATTTTATTTGTGAGTGTGTATTAATTTTCCATTTTAGGTAAGTGGACAATTAAATGGGACGGACGAAAAAGGAAAGATGGACAATTGAAGTGGGACGGAGGGAGTATTATATATGGAGATGATCCCATCCCAATTCTTAAACCCTAACCCACAATTATTTCCAAATCTCCATCTTACAAGTCTGTTGGTTCTTCCAACTATACTCCACGCACCACCATCCTCTACCACCACAAGAGCCAAGAAGGAGCCCGCATACACACATGGAAGTTTTCTTTTCTTGATATCTTGTAAGTGCATTTGCTTTATTTCTTTGGCATTGAGGACAATGCATGCTCTAAGTGTGGGGGTGTAGAATTATGATTTTGTCGAGTCTATTTGGGAGAATTTTTCGAAGTTGTCTGTTGTTGTTGTGTCTATTCTTGGTGCTATTTTTGACTCAAGGATTGAACTTAGGTATTGATAGATTTTTGCTTGATTGATGATGAATGTTGTTTGTTTTGATTTTCCTTGTTCTTTAGATTTTATGATTTTGAGAAAAGTGAACTTCAATCAATTTAGCCCCTTTTTTGAGAAAATTTGAGCATGAAAAGCACGCTTTATATGCTTATTTCTTTTCTTTTCTGGAGTGAATATCGTGCATGATTGTTAAGTTCTATAACTTGTCATGACATACGCATTGAGATAACATAATTGGACTGGAAATTTGTTCTTAGAAATGATAAAGGCACCTAGGAGAAGCTACTAAAAGCTAAATTATCCTACCTTTTTACGATAATCATTAGTAGTCAATTTTGAGCTTTGGCCTATTTTCTTCATATTAAGCTCAATACAAGCCACAAATTCTGTTTCTTTGTCCGAGCCTTAAAGTTTGAACCCAATCATAGTTAGCATATCACCCATCTTTTGGAGAGAGTCAGTCAACATGCTATTACATATATGAGATCCTTAAATATAAATCTATTCTATATATATACTAAAAGGCAAAACCCTCAAGCAAAAAATTTTCCCCCCAAAAAACATTTACCATAAATATCATTCTTATATATTAGGTAATTAATTATAATTATAGTAAGTGTGTAATTATTATAATATATAATTAACAATTATTATGTTAGATATATAAGTAATTAAATGGATTATTTTCATATAAATGTATGCATATGTATTATATAATTTTATTTTTTATTTATGTTAATGTTAAATAATTAATTTCATATTATTTAAGATTTCTATTATTAGTTTTCTTAAATTTAAATGATTATTTAATAATTTAAATTACTAAAGCATAAATCTTTAATATATTAATTAATTTAGAATATGTGGCAAACTATATATACATAGTTATCATATTACTATATTCAAATAGTCTATAGACAAATAATGTTCATTCATAAAAGATTAATGCTTAACATTTCTATAATTAATATTTAGTATTTATATAGTTCCATCATATAGTAGTTGTATTTTTTCTACAATTAATATTTAGTATTTATATTTGTTGTAGGGAATATGAAGATGCCGTCTACAGGAGCCTAGAGGGGTGCTTGAGGTGCTTGCAATTCAAAAGCAGGTCTTGAAGCAAGATTTTTTTTTTAGTTGTTGATACAATTATTTGTATGTATTGGATGTACAAACTTTTAGAGATTTATTTCCCACAAAAGAAATAATTATTTAGATTGTGAAGACATTATAACTTCAAGTTCAATTGTTTGACTTTTCATTGGTATTTAATTGTTTATAAAGTGTTTAATGTCGCTCTACTCAGTAGTGTTTATGCACTTTTTAATTCATTGTATTTTTATATTAATTCTTTGTACAATATTTTTAAGTACTTTTACTTTCATTATACTGCTATTTTATTTTATATTCATTTCTTCATTTTATAAAATTTTATGTTTATTTGTAAAGTTCAGTATTTAATGTCAATGCATTTTGTCATAAAAAATTATTGTTTTATTATTATCAGTAATATCAAGTATTTAACAGTTAAAATACATAATTTTTTCTTTACTCTCTAAAAAATAATTAGAGAGAAAATGAGAAAGTTAAGATAATTAATTATCAATGAATTATGATTCATTTAAATACAATATATTAAAAATTGCAAGTGATAAAATGAAACAATAATTTAATCAATTAACAGTGAATAATAGATGGTTCGAACTATGTAAAAGTGTAAAATGTGAATTATTTACTATATAATAAGAAACACTATTATTTAAAAATATTAATATCTTATTATTGATAACATAAACTAAAGGCAAGTGCACTGCATTATGAAAAACAAATATATGTATTAATTTATTTTATGTATAGGTTAATTGTTTTTATTAAAAATTGTCCTATATTTTTCTTTTGTTTAACTATTCGGAACCATAAAAAATAAACAAATAAATAAAGTTTGGTGTAGCAATTAAAAATAATAATCTATACTATCTTAAAAGTAAAATCCCGCCTACACAAAACTTCTTGAAATAAACACAAAAAACAATGGAAATATGATCACGAGAAGTAAATGTTAAATCATTAATTATGACGAGAAATCAAATAAGACTTAATGGTGATTGTTTTGTATATTGAAATAAAAAATTTATGAAAAGTTATCATAAAATACTTAATACTAATACACATTAACTTAGCAAATTGATTCCAATTCATTATTAATTAACGGTTTGGAATTTTCATGGTGGCCTTTTTATTTTCTTAATTAAATATATTAGAATTCTATAATCATACTATTTATAATTTATTTCATAATCTAACCTATAAATATTAGTCTTATGCATAATATATAATCAAGAAAATATTTTATATGTATTTACAAATATTTTACAATTATTTTTTATTAACACTAATATAATTGCTAATATTGTTATTTAATTATATATATATATAAATCAATTAGCGTTATCATTATTAAGATTAATGATGATTTCAAAAAACCCCTAATCTTAATGGTAATATAAGAATACAAATTATAGGCATTTGATATGCAATTTAGAAAAAATGCATTAAGTAATGTAATTTATTAAAATCCCAATATTACATTTGGAGTACTATAAATATGATTGTTTTTTCAGAATCCACTCATCATTTCTTCTCAAGTTCTCATAGTCAACCAAGACGATAATTTCTTCTTAAGAATAGTTATTATTCTTAAGAATATTATTCAAACTATGAAAATAATCATTATTTATTTATTTTTATCACATGTGTAATCCGTGTATATTAGATTTTGTTTCATAGTTTTGTTTTTCCCCATTGTTAGCAAGAAGTTTTTCCTCAACTATTTATCTGTGTTTTTTTTACACTTGATTTTGTGATTTTTTAAAGGTAATTTTATATATAATCTAATATGTACTCTTTACATACTCTTGAATAAAATAAAATAAAACAATCATTTTAATAGGAGTTGTATGTAGAGAAATTCATTTACTAATACTGACTTTAATTCATAGTGGTGTTTATACTATTTTATAGTGTATATTAAATATAATGTATAAATTTAAACTCATAATTTAGTTGTCCTAAAAGAAATTTGAACCCACGATCTCTTAGTCATGCGCAAGGCACTTTCACTAGTGCAGCTCTCCGAACATGGAACATTATTTTGTATTATATAGCACACATTGTAGTGGTGAACATAATTACAAAGATGATTGTTGCTTATATTTGTAATAGTCAAGATATTTACTTTATTTTATATAATTTATCGTAGTTTTATAAATTTTATATGCATGATTGTGTCTTGGTGTATGTTATACTTTGGGTAAGGTAGTGTAGGCTTTCGTGAGAAGAAACGAGTGAAAAAAGGCAAAAAAAATATTCATGCCGAAAGTCCGAGCTCCGCGAGACGGTCAATGTGACTGTGACAGGGAGCTAGGAACATTGATACAAAGCTATGACGGAGAAGGATTGAAGCAACACTCTCTATAATGCTTTGTGTCTACCAATACAAAATGCATAAATTGTTGGGCCTATATACGAGGTCTTATTAAATATAACTTCAAGCTGGGAAACCCAATGTCAACTTACTAATAGAAAGTAGATTTTTGGTGAGAGCCAGAACAACCCAAGACATCCAATAATTGAACACAATCAGAAAGTCGAGTGTTAATAATATGAGAGTTAGAAAGACAAGCACCATTAGTAACAATAACACTATCATGCTAGAATACGACTGAGAGTTCTCCAAAGAATTAGAAGTTGGTGTCATGCGGGCTGAGGGACTTGATGTTTCAGGTTGAGAGAGAGTAGCCAACGGAGAATGTGTCAGCCAAGCGTGCAGCTACTGGAGATGACAACGGAAGAATACCTTTTCAGATATAAATTGACATAGTGGCCTTCATGATGACAAATTTGGCAGGGAGGTGGTCGAAGTTTTTAATTGCGGCCATGACTGCAAGAGTTGGAGTAACGTGAACCACTGCCATGGCCAAGAGAAGAATTAGAATTTCTAGAGGAAGGTGGGCACTGCCCCGAAGGTTTATACTGGTTGTAGAAGGAAATAGAGGAAGATCATGTCGTGTTAATGGACTCTTGAAATAATACAAAGCTCTCAGCTTTAGATAGGAGATCAGAGAAGTTATGAAGAGGAGTGAGCATCATTTGAGCAGCATTATCTAAAAAAATGAACTAAAACCTCGAAGGAACTTTATACGTATCATCGATGGGGAGTCCATAGCTACCAATTGATCACATAAGGACTTGAAGTTTTGACCATATTCTATCGCAGATCGAGTCCATTTCTTCATAATTTGGAGGTCGTCTTTAAGGATACTTGCGAGACTTGGAGCTGTGACTATACGCGACCTGAAGAGCGAGCCATACCACGCGCAAAGTGGTGCAGTAGAGTACTTCAGCCATGAACTCCTCTGTTGAGATGAGAGAAGTAGACTAATGTTGGTCCCGGTTTATCAGAGTGTATAACGTTACGCAGCGGAAATATTGAACTTATAAGTCTAACTTGCACTCTGTCCTGCTGGTTGCTCAGCTGGCTGGCTGACTGGCTGGTCAGCTGATAGCTCAACACTTAGAATATTTTAAGCCTAGTTTGCACAGTTATCAGTTTTCAGATATACACCAGCACTTGAGTGCTGGGTTTCAAATACAAAATTTAAATACTGAAAGCAGATAAAGGCAAAGGATTTTTATAGTGGTTCGATCAACTGATCTACGTCCACTCTCCAGTCGACTCACTGGAAATTCACTATAAGAGTAATCCGGTACAAAGTTCCTACGATCTATCTCCAGCTGGTAGATGCCCCGTCTACCAGTCCACTGGATCAACCGCTCCCGGTCCTTGTCCTTCTTCAACTCTCGTCAGATGGATGGAGTGCGAGCACGTCACTTCAACCTCCTCCTCTGACTGGTTGGGTGTTGAGTTCTCCCAAGAACGTGAATCCTCTACGGCAAACTGCCCGTAATAACTCAAGAGCTGGCTGGCTCTGGAGCTGCTATGTTCTTCCTCAGAAAGAGAAAGAACACCAGGTGAGGTCTAAACTTACAAGCAGGAAGCTTGAAGTCTCGTGTTTGAAAGATATCAACACACGGAAAAGCTTTAAAGAAAGCCTCGAAAGATGCTTGCTTGCTAGCAATGAATGTTCGTTCTTTCGGTAGTTGGAGAGTATTGAATGTTCAGGATGCCAGCGTGTAAGCGTCGAAACTGGTAAGCTTCTTAAATGTTGGTAGCTCCGACCTATTTATAGACGCAGGATCCCATTCAAATTTCTAGCCGTTTGGACACATCCGGAATGGGTCTCTGTCCTCGGATGTACTTCAGACGGCGGCAGGTAGGAATTTCAGGAAAACGCCATACCTGTGTCTGCTTTTTCTGACACAGACCTCTTTGTGTCAGAACGGCATTATTTCGTCAGTACGAGGAATCGCAACTGGTGTCTTGAACTGATAGACTTTAAGGTATCCTCCCTTAAAGTCATACTTTGTCAGTATATTCCTCAGACGAATCTTCTTTTTGTCTCTAAGACTCTGGGAGATCGAATCTTCAATTCTGCTGGTAACCTCCGACTGGTAGAACATACTGGTGATCTTGTGCTGGCAGTCTCTGCTGGTGACTTTCCTTAGCACAATCAAGGTCTACCAATTTGTCTGGATGTTAACTCTTGGAATCTCCCATGACTGGTGGCTTCACCGCTGGTGAATAGTGTCAGCCAGAACACGTATTCTGCTGGTAGGATTTGTCAGCCTCCTGCTGGTGAAATCCTTCCAGCTGGTGAACAGTAGCCAGTCATTAGCTCTTGACTCCATGTTGATGAACAGTGTCAGCATGGGTCTGTCAGTCGTCTGCTGGTGAGATTTCTCTCAACTGGTAAGCACATCTCATGCTGGTGAACAGTAGCCAGCATGAGTCTTGATCAGCTACGACTTACAACTCAAAAGACCTAAACAGGACTTTACATTTGAGACTAGAGCTATTCTAGAGACAAACTGACGCTGGTTGGACTTAGGATTTGATCCACCAAAACACTTAAACACCAAATCAAAGATCTAAGCTATCAACTGGGGAAGGGAAACTTAGATAATTTTCCCAACAACTAAGGAGTCATTGATTTATGGTGCGCTAGAGTTATACTCCCTCCGTCCCTAATTATTAGTCCCATTTCGAAATGACACAATAACCAATGGTTGTGAGTGTAGTGGAATTAATATTTTATTGGTGAGTGTGAAAAAGTTTGTCATTTTAGGAAATGGGACTAATAAATGGGACAGACTAAAATGGTAAGTGAGACTAATAAATTGGGACAGAGGGAGTATGATTTATTGACTACGGGGTGCCACCGGTGGACGAAAGTGTATTAGAGGGAAGAGATTTGGTGTCGTCTATGTAACCAAATAGGTTTTGACTGCAGAGAAGAGTGGTGATATGCTTTTTCCATGAATTATGAATAAGGCAATGCGGGATATAATGCACTTCTAGAATACACAAAGTAAGAGTTAATCATTCGGAGACAAAATTATTGTATTTGGTGGTAATTTTAGACAGATCTCGCCTACTATACCAAGAGGTAGTAGAGGAGATGTTGTTAATGCAACAATTAATTCATCTTACTTATGACATCATGTGAAAGTCTTGAAGTTGACGATAAACATGGGATTGAATATGCTTGGAGAGCATATGCAAACATCTACACTAAAAGACTTTGCTGAGTGGGTTGCAACAATTGGGGATGGAACTTTAAGAACACCAAATGACGGCGAATGAGTTATTGATATCCCTGAAGATATTAATATTAAATTCACCGGAGATCCAATCAGAGCTATTGTTAATAACACGTATCCTACAACAGTTATTGGATCAATAGATGTTTCATATTTGCAGCACCTGGCTATTTTGGCACTAAAGAATGATGTGATTGAGAGGGCCAATCAATATATGACATCGTTGAACAATAATGTGGGCAAGGTATACTTAAGTTTAGATTCTATGTGCACAATATAAAATGTAGCAGACATTCTTAAAGAAGTGCACATTCTAGAATTCTTGAATACATTGAAGTGTCCTGGATTACCAAATCATGAGATGAATTTAAAAGTTGGAACACCGATCATGTTTTTAAGGAACATTGATCATTCATCTGGTTTGTGCAATGAGACTCGATTGGTTGTAATATAACTTGGTAATCATGTCATAACGACCAAAATTCTGAGTGGGAAAAATACTTGTGAAAAAGTTTTTATTCCAAGGATGACTATAATACCATCAGTTCCTCAAATTCAATTCAAGTTTCAGCGTAGACAATTCTCAATTTAGGTTTCATATGTCATGAATATAAACAAGAGTCAAGGACAGTCACTATCGCATGTGAGAATTTTTCTCAGCAAACCAGTATTTGCACATGGATAGTTGTATGTTGTTGTGTCTGGGGTCACAAATTATGCTGGATTGAAAATCTTTATATGTGACAAACACGACCGAAGTTTGTCAAAAACTTCAAATGTTATAAACAAAGAAATTTTCCAGAATTTATAATTTGACATGTTGTAATTCATATATTTTTCTTCAAATCAATGAGTAATTAATTAATGAAAATCTTCATACATTTATATTATGTAGTCTTCATTGTTTTATTTTATCAAGTATTAATTTTATTACTACTCATACATAAATAAGTTACTCTATTATATACTGAGATACTTTTATTCAAAATCATCTTTTATTCATAAGCATTTTATCACATGTTAGAAGATTCATTATTTATATGTCCATTATTATTTCAATTTTTATAGTGTATAATTCTTATGTTTATAAATTATAATACTCATTTATTTTAATAATACTTATTTTATAATTTTTTTATAACATAATGATAATACAATACAAATAATATATATACGCCACGCAACGCGCGGACAGAAAACTAGTATAAAATAAAAACAAAATATAATGACTTATACATCAAATAATTGAATCTAGTACACAAAAGAATTAAAAATTCTTTTATCAATGGAGAATGCATAAGATGAGATGTATTTGTGACTTGCGATCAATCTAGTGCAGATTATTATTATATTTATAGTGTTTTCGAATACATGTGAAAATTAAGTATTATAGTAATCTAACGCCAAAATTTATGCTTAATTCTATAGTAGGGGTTTTACTTTTGTATATATAGATGGGTTTCCTTCAATTCTGTTTCTATGTAGGGGTGAGTATTTTGTTATTCGGTTCGGTTTTGGCCGGTAAAATAATCGAACCGAAATAACCGAATTTATATTTGAGGTAACCAAACCGAACCAAATTACCGAAATAACCGAAATTCTTATTCGGTTTTCGATTATTTTTCGGTCATTTCGGTTATAATTGAAATTTAATATAAATTTAAAAAAATAATTAAAAAACATATATTTATATTAATATATATATTAAAAATATAAGCATTAATATATTTATTAATATATATATATATATATATATATATATATATATATATATAGAGGGTCCAAACAGAAAACTATTAACGTGAGAAAGTGAGAAAGATGCTTGATTGCATTCACGGCATTGCTTGATTGTATTCAGGTCGTTGCTTGATTGCAATGTTGCTTGATTGTGTTTTAGTTGTTGCTTGATTATTTTGTTGCTTGATTGCATTTTAGTTGTTGCTTGATTCAATATCAATCATTGATTTTTTTAGATCTGATCGACACGATTCATTCTTTTTTCTCACAGGGGGATTTTTTTTACATGATCCTTCCTATATATATATATATATATATATATATATATTGGTTATTTCGGTCCGGAAAAGAAATAACCTAACCGAACCAAAAACTGCAATAACTTAACCAAAATAATCGAAATTTTTTTGGTTCGGTTCGGTTTTCAGTTTTTTTGATTTCTTGCTCACCCCTATTTCTGTATCTACCGTACTTTACTAGTACTCTAGTTTTATTGATTTTTTGTATTTTACTATTTACACCTTAGTACATAGTGATGGAATGGATGAATCTTTTATGTCAATCTATGTATAGAATTGGCGATAAGAAATGATAATATGATAATATCCAATTTGATTGAATCAAATATGGGTTTTCTATACATGGTAGGAAAGAATTTTTTGAGATAGTATAATTGAAAGACAACGGGAATAACACTACTGCCAATACTCTCATATTATTTTATCATTAAAAAAATAGAAAATTAATCAACATTCCCTAATAATTTTTTTTAATATGTATGTATTTAGTTATTATGTCAAAATTAAATGAAACTAATGAGAGTATTATATTATCAATATCAATCAATCAACCAAATTAATTTTGATTTGTGAAATAATTGTTTTTGTTGATTTGTACAAGTGGGCTGGTGGCCTGTAGCTTTGGAAGCCCTAGTGTGGAAATGGGCCATAAAATGTGAAAACTAGGGTTTGATAGGGTCTCAATCACTCACTAAACCCTTCCCACTCCTCTTCCTCAACTCCACAGAGACAGATAATTCCTGTATCTGCCGGAAAATGGTGACGTATAGAGTAAGCCGCCGCAGATTTATGCATGTTTTCATTTTTACGTATTAGGTGTTGATGGAAAGAGGTTTCAGTCGACTAAGTATTGTAACGTGTATGTTATGCAGTTTCATCAGTACCAGGTGGTGGGGAGAGCTCTGCCCACGGAGACGGAGGAGCATCCCAAGATCTACCGCATGAAGCTCTGGGCCACCAATGAAGTCCGCGCTAAGTCCAAATTTTGGTACGTATTTGCGCTTTTAATTGATTTTTGTTTGTTTGTAAAACCTTTAATTTTATTGGGGGAGTACGATTAGGGTGGGGGAGTTTGAATTTGTTAACGATTCATGATTATTTAGGTATTTCTTGAGGAAGCTTAAGAAGGTGAAAAAGAGCAATGGACAGGTTCTTGCTATCAACGAGGTATGACTTCTTGTTTGTTGTAATCCATACTTGGTTCAGTAATAGAAAAACATTCTCTTAATTTTGTATCTTTTTTTAATTAAAAAAAAGACAGTAATTTAATGCTTAAGAATTAACCAATGTTGTTTGTAAATTTTATATCCAGTTTGGAATGGTTATTTTAGTTGCAAGCTCTCTAATCACATCAACAACGTTGCTTAGAATTAGAATTTTTCAGTTGATCATGTAACCTGATATAAATGTGGGCTTTTATAATATGGCAAGTGTTTTGTTAATATGGCATCCCCTTTTTGTTTGAGGGGCAAGGGATTTACAAAAGTTGTCATTTCTTATATTATTTTCTGCTAATGTTACTCGTGCGCCATAAAAATCAAGATGCTTTTGTCATAGCCTCACATATCTGATGGTAACATTTCTTGGATTTGGTTTCAGTTGATCATGTAATGTGATATTCATATGACTGTATGGTTTTCGTAGGTTTTACTTACCATTTTAGCTGCTATATCTTGTTTAGTTTCTTCTGCAGATTTTTGGTTAATAAGGTTTGTTCTTGATTTTGGGGTGCAGGATATTTACACAAAATATGGTTTCATAACTTTTTTCTGCTCATCTTTCTCAATACGAGACTAGAAATATAAAAACTATCTTCCTATCCAAATCAATTGTTACTCCTAAATCTCCTTATTGTCTTCAAAATCTTGTATTGAGGTCACAATCTTATAAATGCCTTTCTCTCTTTTGTTTTTTAGATTTTTGAGAAGAACCCAACTACCATCAAGAACTATGGGATCTGGTTGAGATACCAAAGTAGAACTGGGTACCACAATATGTACAAAGAGTACCGCGACACCACTCTGAACGGAGCTGTGGAGCAGATGTACACAGAGATGGCCTCGCGTCACAGGGTGCGCTACCACTGCATCCAAATCATCAAGACGGCCACCGTGCCAGCAAAGCTCTGCAAGAGGGAGAGCACCAAGCAGTTCCATGATTCCAAGATCAAGTTCCCTCTTGTGTTCAGGAAGGTTAGACCCCCATCAAGGAAGCTCAAGACTACATACAAAGCTACAAGGCCCAACTTGTTCATGTAAACTGTATGGGAACGGTATTATAACTATATCTTTTTTCTAGTTTAGAGAGGCAATTGTGCTTCCAAAATGAGACAATTATTTTCCAATGAGCTTCCATTTGCTTTGGATGTTAATCATAATTCCCTGTCATTTTTGTGTTATCTAGTTTGCTTCTTTGTTTAATTATTGTGATTGAAGGTACACCTGAAATTCTGTGTTTTAATTTGATTTTTTTGTTAGTTGCTTTACTTAGTTATAATTATTCTGATTTCTTTTTTCGAAGTATGTGCGTAGAGTTAGTTAATGGTGTGATTTAATGTGATTGTTTCCTGCTGACTCTGATCTGATTCCAGACTTATATTGAATACAGACATATTGATCACCCAGTTATGAATGTTGAATTTCTATTGAATAGTAATATTTTATCCATAAATGATTAAAGATATAATGGTAGTTAAGTAAAAGTAAGTTTATTGATCATTATCTTGGTAATCATTGATGAAAGGTGAGATTTAACACTAACAAAGAAATGTGAGACTAAACATATAATGTAAGATATTAGATGAGAAATGATAAAAAGAGGTTTAAAGAATGTGCAATTATGAGAGGTAATAAAGCTAATTTTTTTTCAATAAATTAAAGTTAATCCTAATTAAATGAGTGATTACTAATATGTTATTAGAAACATTTCAATGTGCATTCTAATGTTTTGAACACTTTATAATTATCAACAATGATTACATTAACACATACCTCTTGTTTTATTGCATCATCATGGCTGTCAATGAAGCCAATGCTTTATATGAGGAACAATTGTTCCTTCACGAATCTGATCATCCTGGAATGTATCTCATCTCCTTTAAGTTAATCGATGCAAATTATCGGATGTGGCGTATTGCAGCGGTTACGACCTTGATTTTCGAAAACAAGCTTGGAATGGTTGATGGTTCCTGTGTTCGTCCACCACCAACATCCAAATACTTCCAACATTGGCGCAAGGTAGATAACATGGTGCTATCTTGGCTGAAGTCTTCGATATCTAAGGAGGTTATCAATCAATTTGTGTATGTCAGTAGTGCCTCTGTGCTATGGCGTGAGCTTGAAGAACAATACAATTTCACAAATCTATCTCTACTATTCCAAATCAAACGAGACATCGCGAACATGAGGCAAGATAATTGCGGTGTTACGGATTTCTTTGGCAAGCTCAAGGATCTCATTGATCAATTAGATGCTCAATGACCTGGGATAGATTGTGAGAGCATAGTACATAAATATTCTAGAAAATCTGTAGAGTTCATGTAGGGTGCTCGTGCTGCCCTTAAGGATGCTATGGATGTCTTCGATGAAATTCGAATAGAGGATCGAGCCATGGAGTTTCTGCTTGTTTTGAATGATTCTTTCTCCATCGAGAAGAATCAAATATTACTCCTTGAACCACTAGTTGCCATCACCAAAATCTATTCTATGAAGCTTAAGGTGGAACAAAATAAGCAGGTCTCTGATAGTTTTCACATGGGATCACATAATGTTGCTATGCATGCGAAGCACAATTCGCACTAAGCTCATGATTCAAACCTCCATCGACCTCCTCAGAAGCGTGATCCGTATTTATTCACTTGCTTGCATTACAAAAGCGCGGGCGACACGGTTGACAGATGTTTCAAACTGGTGGGTTTTCCGGACGGGCTTGATCCATCTAAGAAGAGAGGTCAAAATATAGTTGCTATGGTGTCTGATACTCCACTGGAGTGGAATAACAAATTGAAAAACAACAATGCTTTCGCTTCCACTGCCACTGAAGCTGTCAATGTCACGCTTCTCCCATATTTCACAGGTAACTCTTTCCCTACCTGTTTTAGTTCCATGCTTGATGAACATATTGAATTAGGATCATGGATTATGGACACTAGAGCCACGAGTCATATGTGTACTAGTTTATCTCTCCTTGTTGATCCAAAACCCATACTTATATCTATCCCAGTTTGTCTTCCAGATGGTAGCATACAACATGTTTCTCATTCTGGTAACTCCATCCTATCTCAATCCCTAACCCTATTCTCAGTCCTATACATACATTCTTTTAAGTTTAACATGCTTTCTATTGGTAAAACATGAAGGGATTCACATATGTGTTTCAAATTTTTGATTCAAGTTGCTTACTGCAGGACCTTAACTCCAACTCTATAGTTGTAGCTGGGCTTATGGTCAAGAATCTCTACATCATTAATGCCAAGTCTTTCTCAACTACAGCTATACAAGCTTCCCAACATCGCTATGCATCTCATTTTCTTTGACATTCTGCCAAAATCTCTCGTAATATTGCTTTCGATGTATCACCATGGCATTCCAGATTGGGCCACCCTTCTAATAAAGTTTTGACACGTCTCAAATCATATATTCACGTCTCTTATTCTTTTGCATCACACACTTGTGATATTTGTGTCAAATCCAAACAATATCGTAAGCCATTCTCCCACAGATTCATTAAAAGCAATACTTGTTATGAGTTGCTCCACATTGATTTATGGGCCCCTTTTCATACCATTTCTAGGTCTGGTTCTCGGGTCTTTCTCACCATAGTAGATGACCTCAGTAAATGCACATGGACCTTGTTGCTTTCCAACAAAACACAAGTCTGCTCCACTATAAGAGCTTTCCTCAAATTCATCCAAACTCAGTTTCACAAATATGTCAAGGTGATTCGATCTAATAATGGTTCTGAGTTTATAAACACTTCCTATCTATCCTTATTCACTGAGCTTGGCATATAGCATCATAGATCATGTCCCTACACCGCTCTACAAAATGAAGTTGTTGAGAGGAAACATAGACATCTTGTCAAGTAGCACGAGCTCTTCTCTTACACTCTAAATTGCCTAAAATATTTTTGTGGGGATGCTATTCTTACTGCCACTAACCTTATCAACCGCCTTCATTCTCCCTACTACATTCTCCATAATCGGATACCTGATTATTCCATACTTAAGGTCTTTGGTTGCTCAGCTTTTGCTCTAGTCAAGTCACATGCTATTGATAAGTTTGATAGTAGATCACACTCTGGGGTTCTCATTGGATTTCCTACTGCTAAAAAAGGGTACAAAGCATACATTCCTGATCTTAATCTTGTCATTGTTTCTAAAGACGTCATATTTCATGAAAATGTGTTTCTATCTTTCACAAAAGCTCTAACATTCATGTTTTACCTATCTGTATTCAACCTATATTTGATGTAGATGACTTTAACCCTATGATTCCTCATCTTCATCTATACCTACATCATCTAAGATTGATAATGTATCACCTCCTCCTCCACCTGTTGTCCAACCTCCTACTAGACACAACACTAGATCTTATCACCCTCCGGCCTGGCTCAAGGATTACTCCACAACCCTTTCCTGTGTGACTTCTCAACCTATCATTACTTGCCTTATTGCTAGTACATTCACTGATTCACTTTCTCTTTTGTCCACTTTTCAAGAACCTAACACTTATAATCAAGCTCGAACTAACATTATTTGGCAGAAAACAATGCTAGCTGAATTGGATGTACTTGAAAGAAATCACACATGGGAACACACTACTCTGCCAGAAGGTAAACATGCTGTGGGATGTAAGTGGGTTTACAAGATCAACTGTAACTCTGATGGAACCATCGAGAGATATAAAGCCCGACTTGTTTCCAAAGGCTTTACACAAATAGAAGGTGAAGAATTTAGTAACGATGTTTTCTCTCCTGTTACTAAGATTGTAACAGTCAGACTGCTCGTTGCAATAGCTGCATCAAATAGTTGGCCCCTACATCAGATTGATGTCAACAAAGCTTTCATTCATGGTTCACTTTCGGATGACATATACATGCTTCCACCTCCTGGATATACTAAGGCACGGGTAGGTCAAGTTTGCAAGCTCAAAAAGTCGCTTTATGGCCTCAAACAGGCTTGAAGGGATTGGAACACTGAATTGACATCTGAACTCCTTTATTATGGATTCACTCAGTCTACCCACATCACTGCTTGTTCATTCTTAATGACTCTGACTGTCATGTGTTTCTTACAGTGTACGTGGATGATGCATTGATCACAGGATCCAGTTTACATCTCATTGAGAAGGTCAAACAATATCTACACTCTCTTTTCACCATCAAAGATGTTGGGACTGTAAAATATATTCTTGGCATGGATTTTACTAGATCAACAGACATTATTTTCATCTCACGATTAAAATATGCAACTCACGGTTTCTTGCAGAAGATGACACTTGTTCTCCTTCATTGGTCCAACCTGAGCAATTTTGCAGATTGGTTGGTCACCTTTTATATCTAAACTATACGTATGCCGTTCAACAGTTTAAGCCAGTTTGTATATTCTCCTCGACAAACACATTGGCAGGCTGCTTTACATGTTATACGCTACATTTCCACTTGTCCATCTAGGGGCAATATGTACTCATCTTCAACATCTCGTTAACTTCGTGCTTTATGCGATTCTGACTGGAGTGTGCGTAAAACCTCACGCCGATCATTATTTGGGTTATGTATATTTGTGGGAGATTGTATTCTTTCTTGGAATTCTAAGAAGCAACCCACCGTTGCTTGTTCTACAACAGATGCTGAATATCGGGCCATGGCTACCACAATACATGAACTACAATGGTTAACTTACATGATGCATGATCATGGATGCTCACCGGGTCTTCCCATTCCCCTTTGTTGTGATAACAAACCTATCATTCATATTGCTGAAAACCTGATATTTCACGAGCATACTAAACATATCAAAATAGATTGTCATGTGGTGCAAACAGCTTTCAAGTCTGGTTTGAGTACTCCCATTCATGTCTCATCTGCATCACAGTTAGCTGCCATCTTTACAAAGGCCGTTCCCTGCATACATTCTTCGTTTTATTATCCAAACTACGACTTTGGGAAGTGCAGCTTGAGGGGGAGCTATTGAGATTCATGCATGTGAAGAAGGATGAAGTTGATACACACGAGTCGAACACACCAAAGTGAGATGAGGTTCTAGAAGCTGCCGCACATGCATACAACGTAACTAACTTGAGTTGCTTTGGAGTTAGTAAGGTTTTCTGTTAAGATCTATACCTAGAAACTTCACTCTCGTGTATATATGGTAGCAAGTTGTATCGATTGAGTTGAGTCAGTTTCAACAATACACAATGAAATTTCTCTAAATTCTTCTGCTAGTTCTTCATTTTTTCGGATTTCACAACATTGACCCACAACAATAGCCCCTAGACTTCGTCCAAGTCCTTTAGAGTTGAGTGAAGACACAAAATCCTGAAATCAAAATCAACGTGAGAGCCGCACAATAAGCTAAAGTGAAGGATTCATTTACAGTTAAATGGCTCGCTCAAGCGTATTTAGCATACAAACTCTCGATTCTTGATTGAATAGAGAGGATTTAGTTGAGCTTTTTTATTTTTAGGGAGCTCGTATGGTGCCTATTTCTTATGCTGGTTTGCATTATTTTGTGCAATTCTTATTAATACCTTGAAGGGCGTATTAATTTTGAGCCTTGTGATTTGTAGTTTGAATATTTCCTCGAAAGGGTTTCTTTCTAACATGGGTAGATTATATTCTTGTGAAGGACTAGGTTTTCTATCTTTCAATCTTCTATATGTATCTGAATTGCCATCTACGCGTTGAATTCGTGTTAGTTGTTTGCCACGTGTCTCTCATGGTCGACATCATCACCCGAGGAGACGTTTCGAATGTTTTGAAAACTATAAATACACGTTGTAAATTCCTGTTTTACTTTACCTCTACAATATTCTTCCTTCGATAAAATCTCCATATGTAACTATGACATTAATAATAATAAAAATGAATCAAATATGTTACACCTGGCCAGTGGAGGTCCTGAGGCCGTGCGAGAGGTGCATCGCACGGGGACCTCCGAATTAAGGACACCATTTTAAAAAAATTATATAGTAGTAGTACTATTATATCATTACATTATTTTAACAAGGGGCACAATTCTAAAAAAAAAATATAAGATAAAAAACTTAATTTTTAACCAACTAAAAAGATTAACAAAAAACTAAATCTAAATTTACCCTACTAAAGATATTTAACTCAAAATATATTAAAAATAAAATATTAATATTGATTAAGATTATTCTAGATATTAATTAAGATATTAAAATTTATACTATTCCTAAAAAAATACGGCTACCAAAACATTGGTCTCTCTTCTAGAATACGAAGTAATTGCTCTCTCTCTTCACCTTTTTGTTGTTTCTCTAGTTCTCTTCTATCCCCCTTTTTTTTAAATTATTTTCAACATCATACAACGAATTTAAATAATATCTACCATAGCAAGTTGATAAGGTAGTCCTTTATTTTTTTTTAAAAAAATAGTAATCTTTCATTTTTTCTAAACAAATTTATTTATGATGTGAATTATTTGTAATTGTGATATTGTCTAATTATGTATATCAGATTTTCTTGCTGCAATTACGTAATTTCCTAAGTTCATATTGTTAATTTATTTATTTAATTTTTTGTGAGCGGTTTTGATTTTGATTTGTTTGATTATATTTATTTTGTATTACTCATATTAAAATTACGTTAATTTTTTTTCTTGAGCTAGTAAAAAATTGTAATAGCCCTCAAAATATTGATTAAATAAATGACAGTGTTACATAATTTCTCACGCTACAAAATATAATTTTTTGATTTGTAACACTAGTATTAAATTCAAGTGCACGTTTTCTAAACTCAATTAAGGATTTCTATGGTTTGGAATACTGATCAAATGTATATGATTACATTTGAGAAAAGAAGCTCTGGTTAAGATTTACAAGGTAATAAACCAGTATAATATTTTCTAGTTTAGAACATATGAAATTTTAATATATTAAAGATCTCAAATTATATATTGTTTCTGTGAACTTTAAATAATTATTTGAAGCATATTCTTCGGGATATAAATTATTAAAGATTAAATACCGGAGTTTAACAAGTAATTTGGATCTGTAATAATGAAACCTTATCTACACAATTAAATGAAGATATATTGCAGAGATTTTTGCGTGAAAAATCTTACAAATTAAATGAGTTTCTTAAATTTCATAGAGCCTAACCTATAGACTAATAGGATTTCTTCTGCTATATAAGGAACGATTCACTTAATGAAATTTCACACCAAGAAAGAAAGATAGAGAAGTAGTAAGATAGTGAATGAGTGAGAAAAATTAGCTGGAGTGAGAATTTATTTGAGAGAGAGAAGGAATGTAATAAAGAGGAGAGAGAGAAAAGTTAGAGAGAGAGAGGAGTTCAAGAGAGAGAGAGAAATTTATGAGAGAGATGTTTGAGCATAAATCAGTTTTGGTTTCATACTGATTTTGTGCTCAACCAAGGTATTATCTCGCGATAATTCCTTCTGCAATATTGTAATATTCGTTGAGAGCTTTCATTTGACATGCATATTGATAAGGTCCTGATCTACGTAGGAGAAGTTGATAGTCACCGCTAGGCTACTTCGTGGAGGAACAAAAGTACCTACTACTCAAGAATAATTACTAAGAAAGTAATAATTATCACTGAGGTAACACCCAAAACCTCCATTTATATTATATCATTATTTTGATCATATATATATGTGGACATTATGGGACATTAGGATTATTTGTGAACATTAGACTTAGTGTTGATCAAATAGAGCGAATTTAAGATCGATTAAATAATAAATAAATACTCGAAGAAGATGAAGACTAGTACAAACGCTGTCAAGGCACGACCATATCATCAACTGCGCTAGAAAGCTTTACTTCAGGACAAATAAGCGTATTGGAGCGTAATGAAACCATAACCTGAAGTGACGGACGTTGCTACGCTTAATTCTATTTCAGACATGCGAAACTTATATAATCTTATATCATGTGATACACTTGAATACTATTTAACCAAATATAGTTATGCACATACATCTTGTTGGAAATTATCTAATTTTCAACTAGATAATGAGTCTATGAAATAAAATAAAAGACATAGCTTATTGAACTCAAGAAATTACTGGATACGATTATAATATAAGACCGAGAGATAAATACTAAGCGAGGGGTTATCATCTAAATCATAAAATGACATGAGCTGTAAAATAACTTAGCTCTCCATTAAAGCTAACCCATCATACCTTCAATCAAGACAACTTACTACTTATTTTTGTGACTGACTGAAGGAAATACTTTTCGAGGAGAGGAAGGCTTTTGAAAATATTATACCACCAACTTGTAAGAACGTGAGGTGGGCTATCTTATACTACAAACTCAAACGCCTGATTTTTGAGCCATGAGCTCTATTTTCAAATAAAAGAATGAAAAATGTTTTGTTTTCAAAATGATGACTATGCCTAAATGTTTTTTGTGTGCAACTTATCTATTCCTCTGAGTCAGACGTACATGACTAGAGAGATAGGTAATTGAGAAGTAAAATCTAGATGAATATATCATCAGAAATATTTCCAGATGGCTAGGGTGGGTTTCAATGTTATTATTGATTCTCAATTGTGATACGATCGAGTCTCGATGTTTAATCCGAGACTAGTGCACTATGGATGATGGTTGGGAAAGGGATACCTATCCCCTACTATTCATCGTGGTTTGGAAGTAGGCATGCTTCCTTGCCACAAAATATTAAAACAGATAATGATTGCAAGAGGAGAGTGAAAAAGCTGAGCTCTGCAAATGAAATAAAATGTTTTGGTAAGCACGGTTTGTATTTCAATAAAACCCCGTGGATTACCTGAGTGATTGGCATAGTTTATCTTATATATGTATGTTTGGCATGTGTTCACTGGGTACATTGTACTCAGCCATCGTATTATTTCTAAAATGTGTAGGTTGAGCATCAGGATGGAGCAACAGAGGTGTATGAGCAGATCTAATAATGGTTAGTGGAGATCGATGGGTCCCACTAATAAATAAGGCCAGTAACCTGAGTAAATCTTGAGATGTATATCTTCACATATACATCTCCGCCACGTAATTCTCCGCTGTAATAACCTCTGAATCTTTAAACTTGCCCTTTTGAGATGATGTATCTATTTCATACTCTAAACCTTTGTGACAAGATTGTAATCATATTTGACATACCTATCTTTCATACTTTATCAATTATTCGTTCATGTTTGATATTTGTTGAGAGTGAAAGATGAATAATTGGACTTGCTATTCTTTCTTCCGGTTATTCATCCCGTCGCGTCCCCTAAGATCCGGGAAAGCAAATGGGGGCGTGACAGAGTGGTATCAGAGCTTTGTTTTCTTTTCGCTCTGTATACCCGATCTCTTTCATTCAGAGATCGATTATGGGCAGATCTTGATCCAAACGCTCAACACTCTGTTCCATCCTGTTATTAAAGTGAGGTAAGAAATCTTTATTAAAGAAAAGTATTTTAAATAAAAATTTCTTACTTATGTCTAGAAAATTTATTTAGAAAAATCATGCTTTGGAAAATATTTTCAAAAGAGTAGCAATGGAATAAAATTCTTGCTAAAAGAAAAACATGGTGGATTAATTTAAATTACTTTGTAATATATATGTATATTAAGAAATCTAAAACCTCTCTAAATAATGAAAGGAGGAGTTGGGAGAAAAGTTAAAAGCATAATGCTTGATAATTAATTACTCCTTCGAAAATTCCAAGCATGTTCCCACATAGCTGCTATTAAGGAAGACAAAAATTCTTCAGTGAAAATCCTGAGTAAGAATCAAATAAATTACTTCAAAACTAAAGTATGGAAATAAAATCGAATCAAATTTCTCGACTTAATTCGAAGAACGAGCTTTAGTGTGTCACGAAACCGAGTTGATATTACGAAAGAAGAGTACGACATCGTCACAAATTTCATAGATTCTAATGCGCAGTATTCCGAATAATCGTGGAGACATTGTAGACGCGGGTTTAGTGCATGGGTAAGATTTAGAATGACCAGGGGATAACCCCGAATTGTGTGATGTTTATATTTCTGCATAATGCCACTTAGATTATGAATTGATTGACAAAACTTTAAATAAATTAATGTTGCAAAGAACTAACACAGAAATACCATTAGAATGCCTTCAAACGAGGAAATTCAAAGTAATGGAATAAGAGAAAGTGGAAGTTAAGGGAGAGAAAGAGGACGGGGACGAGGACGAGGACAAGGACAAGGTCGAGGTAGAGCACAACCACAATGGCAAGAAGCCTTTGGTGCATATGGAGCTGCTCCAAATTATCAAGCTCCACCAGAACAACAAGCAGTATCTGATGGAGGAAGTACCTCAGTAAGAAGATCGCCTGAAGTACCACCTTTCCAAGAACCAGCACCACCCCCACAACCTCTTCAAATTATTGAAGTCTTCAGGAAACAACATCCGCCCACTTTTGATGGTAAAAGTGATCCTATCGAGACAGAGATTTGGGTCCGTGCTATGGAAAAAATTTTCAAGCACACTAAGTGCACTGATGCTGAAAAGATTAACTGTGTGACACATCAGCTAGTGGGACCAGCTGATTATTGGTGCGATACTTACATGAAAACTTTTACTCCTGAAGAGTACGAAAGGATCACCTGGGAAGAATTCAAGGATGCACTATATGAGAATTATGTTCCGAAACAGTATAAGCAGGAAAAAGAGAAGGAATTTTACATGTTGAGACAGGGAAGGATGAGTGTGACGGATTATGATCGACAGTTTTGTCAGCTATCTCAACATGCTCCTCATATGATTGATACACCGGTGAAATTGGCGGAAAGATTTCGCCTCGGTCTAAAAATAGAGATTCGAGGGCATTTAACGAAAATAAGAGGAATGACCTACCAGGAGTCATTGAGAATGGCTTTGGATGTCGAAGCTACCATCACAAGGGATAAGATGTCGTTTCTTCCACATGCTGAGACAAATCAAAACCTGCCTGTTCAGAAAAGGAAGTGGGAAGAGGACCGACGACCTAATCAGCAAGTTTTCAAAAGCCAAAAGAAGTTTGAACAAGGGAACAATTACTACCCTCCGAGAAGAAGTTATGATCAAACTGCAAGGAGACAAGAAGCATCTGTTGTAATCAGAGCTGAACCAAAGAAGTCTGTCCCACCATACTGCAACAAGTGTGGGAAGGCACATACCGGATGGTGTGCTCTCCAGGATATCACTTGCTATAACTGTGGGAAAAGGGGTCATATGGCGAAAAGTTGTCCAAACCGCCAAGGAGGATCTGGTGGAAGTAGCTCTAACTATCAGAGGCCTAATAATCAACTGAAGGCTATTCAAGCAGAACCACAACTACAACTGCCACCCACGGCAAGAAAGAATACAGGAAAAGGGAAAGAGGAGCATCAGACGCCACCCAGAAGTCCCAAGAAAACTCATCAGCAACGTGATCAACAACCACGAAAGGCAAGGGCATATGCTTTGAACAAAGGAGAAGGTTCTGGAAATTTGGCAGGTATGGGAGTTATTAATAATATACCTGTCATTGTGTTATTTGACACAGGAGCATCGCATTCTTTTATTTCAAGTATAAGTGTTAAAGCTCTAAATCTTAAGATAGAGGAAGGTAAACATAACTTATTTGTGACAACACCTTCCGGAGAACAGACCATGACTACTCATGTATGTTCTACACTTGAGGTGTACTTAGATAACCATAAGGTTATAATGAAGAAGCTGAATGTGATGGAGATGTGGGATGTTGACATAATCTTAGGGATGGATTGGCTAGCTGAACATCATGCTACTGTTATGTGCAATGAACGTAGAGTTATCATCAAACAACCAGGAGAATGCCAGATTTGCATTCATGGGATCTGTAAAGGCCAACGGGTGTTGATCATATCATCGCTTCAAGTAACAAAGATGATGCAAAAGAAAGGGAACCAAGCATACTTGGTATACCTTGTGGGAGAAACAAATCAAGAACAAACAGTGAAGGATATACCAATTGTCAAGGAATTCAAAGACGTATTTCCTGAAGTTTTACCAGGTCTACCAGTAGACCGACAAATTGAATTCACCATTGATTTGGAACCGGGATCTGCCCCGATTTCCAAAGCTCCTTACCGAATGGAACCCAAGGAATTGCAAGAATTGAAGATCCAACTACAAGAACTACTGGATTTGGGTTTCATAAGGCCAAGCGTTTCACCTTGGGGAGCCCCAGTATTATTTGTGAAAAAGAAAGATGGATCAATGAGAATGTGCATCGATTATCGAGAGCGGAAAAAATTAACTCTCAAGAATCGGTATCCTCTACCAAGAATCAACGACTTGTTTGATCAATTGAAGGGTGCAAGTGTGTTCTCAAAAATAGATCTTCGATCGGGTTATCATCAATTGAAAATCCAAAAAGAAGATATCCAAAAAATGGCATTTAGAACCAGATATGGTCACTACGAATTTGTAGTCGTGCCATTTGGACTTACCAACACACCAGCTGTGTTCATGGACTTAATGAACAGGGTATTCCATCATTTCTTGGATAACTTTGTCTTAGTATTTATAGATGATATCCTCATATGTTCCAAGACTAATATGGAACATGAAGAACATTTGAGGATAGCGTTGAGAACACTCAGAAATGAGAAATTATATGCCAAATCAGCAAGTGCGAATTTTGGCTAAAAGAAGTGACATTTCTAGGTCACATTGTGTCAGCTAAAGGAATCAAGGTGGATCCTGCAAAGATACAAACTGTAATGGAGTGGAAGTCACTAACAATGCCCAATGAAATAAGAAGTTTTCTTGGTTTAGCTGGGTATTATAGACGTTTCATCGATGGATTCTCAAAGATTGCAAAACTGATGAAACGTTTACTTCAGAAAGGAATCAAGTTTGACTGGGATGAGAAATGTGAGGATAGTTTCCAAAAGTTAAAGAAATCTTTAACTTTAACACCTATTTTAGCTATTCCTGATCCAGATAAGGATTATGAGGTATACACAGATGCATCCAAGAATGGAGTGGGATGTGTATTAATGCAAGATGGTAAAGTAATAGCTTATGCATCACGTCAACTAGACCGCATGAGTTAAACTATCCTACTCATGACCTGGAATTAGCTGCAGTAGTTCATGCACTAAAGATTTGGAGACATGACCTTTATGGTGTGAAGTGTGCAATCTTCACTGATCATAAAAGCCTGAAATACTTTTTCGAGTAAAAGAATCTAAACATGCGGCAGAGGATATGGCTTGAACTGGTAAATAATTATGATCTCACGATCAATTATCACCCAGCAAAGCAAATTCAGTAGCTAATGCCTTGAGCAGGAAAGATTAAGCAAAAATGGGATCACTTAAAACACAAAAGAACGAACTAATCAAAGAGTTCGAGAGATTACAACTGGAAGTTGTTGAACCACCAGAGACAATCAAGAGTATGTTATCTACAATAATAGTGATGCCTGATCTAAGAAAATGAATCGTTGAGGCACAAAGAGGAGATGATGAACTCGAGAGGTTGCGTCAGAAGATACGACTTGGGAAGACTGAGGATTTCTTTGAATCCACAGACAATGTAGTGATGTTTAAAGGGAAAATCTGTGTGCCTAAGAAGGTAGAATTGAGGAATGAGATTCTAAGACTATATTTATTAGCAACCAGACAACCACCCAACCACTCAATCATTTTAATATTTTATTAATTTCTCTCTCATCCACATCATCCAACCCAACCACAACATTTTTTGCAAAGTTTATCAGCAACCAGACAACCACACCATTTTATATAATTCTTTTTTTTTTGATTTGATTTTTAAAATAAAAAATAATTTGTAATTAAATTAGAAAAATAAATAACTTATAAAGTGACTAGTAAAATAAAAAAATATTAGAATTATCAAGGGAAATTATTATGCAAAAGATGATATTTGATAATATAACTAAGTGTATATTTACACACACACACACACACACATATATATATATATATATATAGGGATTAGATCCCATGCTAAAAATTACTAAGTCCTAAATAGGAATAATTTTTGTCCTTTGATTTTGATAAAATCTACGGCTGGTGTTTTTTTATCATTTGTAATTCATTAATGAGAAAACAATCGTGCTCTTTTATTTAAATATGAGAAAGGGTATTCTTGGCCAATTATTCAATCCACGATCACCATTATCATTATTATATTATGCTTGTGTACTAGATACATACATATAATCATTAAAATACTTCAAACCTTCGTCCTTCATTGTATTTAACTTGCCGATTCTTCATAACATAAAAACTTGCGACTACCCAAAAAATTAATTACCCCACATAAATGAAAATGTATTTTTCAATGGACGAATTGATTTTTTCAAGTAAAATTAATAAATCCAGAAACTGCTGAGCGTGACAAATGACAATGAAGATGGGAAAATAATAAAGTTAGTGGGTTGAAAAAAACGGAATGAATATGGATATCATTAAATAACTGCCATAGAAAATACCCAAAATGCCCCTTACGAATTTTAAAAAAAAATATTTGAATAAATACATCCCATGATCACAACCATCCATTACTTTGAATCTAGTGACTACAGATCATTCCTATTTAACATATTTTCTGCTATTAGTATATGATCCATTCTCTATATATATATATATATATATATATATTCAAAAATAAAAAATAAATATATCAAGATTAGTCTCTATTTGTAGAGAATAAAAAATTATGAATTTTAATATATTACTTATTTATTTTTATTTAAAAGATATATTAATTTGAATATTATTCTAGTGCAAAATTAATTGACTAATAAAATGAAGACAAATGTCAACAAATTATTAGTCTATCATTAAAGAATTAGTAAAAATAATAGTGGGATCCGCAGACATTTGGAGGTTGAAATGGTCTCTAGGAGACATTTGGTCTAGGAGAGAGAAATTTTTTGTATTTTTTAATTTGAAAAAATTGCTGATGTGACAGAGACTACAAGTGTTGTGGTCATTGTTATTTATGGTCTAAGTGAGGCACATGATACTCCATATACCGCTCACCCAGGTAGTACAAAGATGTACCATGATTTGAAAACCAAATTTTGGTGGGATGGTATGAAAAGAGACATAACTTTATTCGTTGATAAATGCTTAGCCTGCCAATAGGTAAAAGCACTGCATCAACGACCCTATGGAAAATTACAACCGTTAGAAATTCCCGAATAGAAGTGGGAACATATTGCTATGGATTTTGTCACAAGCTTGCCAAGATCTCAGAAGGGTAATACAACAATATGGGTTATTGTGGATCGACTAACTAAATGTGCTCATTTTTTGCTGATACGGATTACTCATGGATCGGACAAGTTAGCATAGATTTATGTGAGAGAGATAGTACGCTTACATGGTGTACCCGTGTCAATCACTTCAGATAGAGATGTCAAGTTCACATCCAGATTCTGGATGAGTTTACAAAAGGATTTGGGAACTCGACTAAACTTCAGTACGACATTTCATCCTCAGACTGATGGACAGTCAAAAAGAACAATACAGACTCTTGAAGATATGTTAAGGACAGTTGTCCTAGATCGAGGAGATAAGTGGGAACCGATATTACCATTGATTGAATTTGCTTATAACAACAGTTATCAAGCAACGATCAGCATGGCGCCGTATGAAGCATTATATGGTAAGAAGTGCAGATCTCCACTATACTGAGATGATGTGGGAGAAAGAAAAATACTCGGACCCGAAGCAATCTGATAACTCTCATAAAGAGTTATCTTTTGATCTCTTCTTATGAACATTAGATGTTGTATTGAATAAGATGCTTGGTAATCAAGGTCCTTTTTGCTTATTTGTAAATAGATCATGGTGTTTTAACTTATGCAAGTTTTAATAAGTTTTTGCAAGCTTTTGGTGAAGTTTTGATCAGGTTCGGAATGCTAGAGCTTCTCTGCCGCATGCTGTTAGAGGATATGCTCGAGCATGGGAGATGCATGAATGGAAGAAAAAAGACTTTCTATCTCCAGGACCATTTGAAGACGAGGATAAAAGTCCTTTTTGATCTTGTCTGCTGAGAGGACAGGTGTCGCAAAGGAGGCTGAACTTTTGTCTGGATGAAACAGTGACATCCTCACACGTGGATGCATCTTGGAGGAGAGTAAGGAGATCGACAACTTTGGAAAAGTGATGAGAAAATATCAACAAAAGGGGAGCACGTTTTGGGATTGGATAACGAGGGGAAAAGAAAAAACACACGAACAGGGAGCAGAGGGCGACTGGAAAAAGAGCTTGGAGAGGAAGCGATCGGAGCACGAAGGATCATTGTCTATAGTTTGTTTTAGATTTTCAAGTTGTATTTTGATGATGAATGATCTTACATTTCCATTTCTTTCTTTTTCGAGTATGAGCTAACTCCATTTAGCACTTGGGTTGTGGAACAAAACCTACTGCTTGATTATATGTAAGAATCATGTTTTGAATGACTGAACTTATCTTTGATCTTGTTTTCAATCGTTTCTTGAGCACGACAGTGGAAAGAAACCCGTCACCTATAGAGACCGAAAGGTAAAATAGGCCGAGGGGATCTTAGATAATTGTGTTAATAGACATATGAGATTACACAACTTAATAGAACTGGAATTGATAATTTCAACATTCAATCACTGAGGCACGCATAGGCATATGAATCCCAGTGAGAGAGTGTAGATCAAGTAGGACGACAGTTCGCTAGGCAGGATTAGGAAAAGTTCTAAGGTTCAGGAGAATGTGAGACATGAACTCTAGCATATAGAATAGCAGTGGTGAATTGTATTCCATAACCCGAGTGTGCTTTCTACTATTAGTGAATCAGTTTACACCATTTATGTTTATTTTGTGGAACGAGGAAATATTACTGATCTTAGTTTTATGTGTAATCATAGTCTATGCATATTTATGTTTTGAATAGAAGTTAGATAAAAACATTCTCTTAATTACAAGCAATTCTTAGTGCACGATTTAGAAACTCACTCCCTTGGGTTCGATATCTGGTCTCACTTGACTGTATTACTTGTGGACTGTGTATACTTGCACATTGGTTCTGTAGTCACACTATAGCACACAACACAATCCGAGAAATGATTGATACTGTTCGCCAGATTCGAGAGCGGATAAAAAGGCTCAGAGCCGACAAAAATCGTATGCAGACACAAGAAGAACTGAATTACAATTTGAAATAGGAGATAAAGTCTTCTTGAAAGTCTCAACTTTAAAGGGAGTTGTACGATTTGGAATGAGAGGGAAACTACGACCACGTTTCGTAGGACCCTATGAAATACTTGAGAAAATTGGGCCAGTTGCTTACCGTTTGGCCTTATCACCAAGTTTTGGAAATGTACATAGTGTGTTCCACGTATCTCAACTAAGGAAATATGTGTATGATCAAAAGCATGTGATTCATCAAGAGGAGATTACTCTCAGTCCGGACTTACAATATGAAGAGAAACCTGAAGCGATTGTGGATCGAAAGATCCAAGAGCTGAGAAATAAATCTATACCATTGGTAAAGATTCTCTGGAGCCATCATGGACAAGAGGAAGCTACTTGGGAGCTTGAGAGCAAGATGAACGAAAAGTACCCTTACTTGTTCACCTAGGGATCACAAATTTTGAGGACAAAATTCTTGTAAGGTGGTGAGAATGTAATAGCCCTCAAAATATTGATTAAATAAATGACAGTGTTACATAATTTCTCACGCTACAAAATAGAATTTCTTGATTTGTAACACTAGTATTAAATTCAAGTGAACATTTTCTAAACTAAATTAAGGATTTCTATGGTTTGGAATACTGATCAAATGTATATGATTACATTTGAGAAAAGAAGTTCTGGTTAAGATTTACAAGGTGATAAATCAGTATAATATTTTCTAGTTTAGAAAATATGAAAATTTAATATATTAAAGATCTCAAATTATATATTGTTTCCGTGAACTTTAAATAATTATTTGAAGTATATTCTTTGAGATATAAATTATTAAAGACTAAATACCGGAGTTTAACAAGTAATTTGGATCTGTAATAATGAAACCTAATCTACACAATTAAATGAAGATAAATATTGCAAAGATTTTTGCGTGTAAAATCTTACAAATTAAATGAGTTCCATAAATTTCCTATAGCCTAACTATAGACTAATATGATTTCTTCTGCTATATAAGGAACGGTTCGCTTAATGAAATTTCACACCAAGAAAGAAAGATAGAGAAGTAGTAAGATAGTCCGTGAGTGAGAATTTATTTGAGAGATAGAAGGAATGTAATAAAGAGGAGAGAGAGAAAAGTTAGAGAGAGAGACGGTCCGGTTTGGCCTGTTTGAGGGTTGAAATACGGACCAAACCAAATAATACGGTTTGTAAAATTTTCAAACCAAACCGGCCAAATTAATATTTCAAACCAAACCAAACCAAATAAAACAGTTTGGTTTGGCCGGTTTAACAGTTTGAAACACGACCTTAACGAACAAAGTCAAAACGTAAAAAAATCATTTATTTTTAGCTACAATTTATTTGAGAAATTAAAAAAAATTAATACTGACTCTCATCGGCAAAGTACAAGACAATCTTAATAAAAATAAATAATTAATGACACAAAAAAAATAATAGTTCATATCACATTCTCAAGCATAATAGTAAGGTCAAATTATTAAGATACGATAACGGTGAAACCGACCCAAATAATAGAGAAGACAAAAAGGGTAAAGAGTGACATTTGAATAAATTTATGAGATTGGAATATTTGATATTTTAAGGTTTATTTTTGATTTCATAAAATAAATAAAATGTAAAAAAAGAATAAAATAAGATTGAAATATTTGATAGTTTAGGTTATATTTTAAATTTTAAAAAATAAATAAAAATGTAGGAGATAAATAAAAATTGTACTATGTTGCAAAGAAGATTTGAACACATGCCTCTTAAAACCTTAAGTGTAGCTAGAACCACTATACTAAATAAACTACATTTATATATTTAAGTATAAAATATAATATAAATATTTATTACTCCCTCCGTCCCGGATCATTAGTCTGGTTTGAGTTCGGCACAAATACCAATACGAATGTAATAAGGGATTCTAATGGTACAATTAGTAAAAGTGATTAACACTTAATAAAAAAAAATAAAAAATTCGAAATTTGAAATTTCAAAACTGGAGGCAAAAACGAAAATTATTTCATCAACCAATAATTCAAATTTCCCACTAAAATTGATTTATAAATAATCAACTAACATTCAGGTGTTTGCTACAGACATAAAAAATCATCAAAAAATTACAAATGAGTAAAGAAAAAGATGTTTCAGAATCTGCTAAAGATGAAATAGTGCAGTTCTTGCTTCTTCACTGCAAGAATGGCAAACCAGAGAGAGGGAGGATTGGAGAAGCTGCAGCAAATTTCAGTCTTTCTGTGAGGACAATCTCAAGAATATGGAAAGCTGCAAGATTCCAAAGAGAAAGAGGTGAATGTATCAAAATTGGTTCAAACAGACAGGGCAAAGGAAACAAGCCAACAACCAAGATAAACATAGAGCAAATTGAACAAGTTCATTATATAAAAAAAGGTACAATTCGAGCCCTAGCTGATAGCATTAATATGTCAAAAACAACTGTGGGAAGATGGGTTAAAAGCAATCTGATCAGGGTTCACACCAATGCCATAAAACCCGAACTGACAGCTCCAAATAAAGTGTTAAGGCTAGGGTTCAGTTTACAAGCCATAGAATATGAGAAGGATTTGAATGTTCTTAGATTCAAGCCAATGGAGAACATAATCCACATAGATGAGAAATGGTTCTACCTTACCAAAAACACCCACAGATATTACATGAGGCATAGGGAAAAAGATCCACATAGATATTGCAAAAGTAAGAAGTTCATCCCTAAGATTATGTTCATGTGTGCTGTCTGCCGACCGATTTTTTCAGAAGATGGGAATGTAGTTTTTGATGGAAAAATAGGCATATGGCCCTTTACTGAGGAGGTACAGGCCAAAAGAAACAGCAAAAACAGACAAGCTGGAACTATGGAACTTAAGCCGATTGAATCTATCACAAAGGATGTGATAAAAAACTGCCTAATTAAACAGGTTAGTAGCTTTGAATTTTTCAGTTGTGATGCATGTAACAATGAGTTATTCCTTATTCAGCCTATGTAATTTCCATTTCAGTTTTCAAATTTATGTTTTTCATTTTCAGATTATTCCTGAAATTAAGGCTAGATGGCCTGCATGTCTAAGCAAAATAATTTACATCCAACAAGACAATGCAAAACCTCACATTACAAACAATGATGAAGACTTCAAATTAGTGGCAAATGCAGATGGATTCAATATACATTTAGTGCAAAAGCCACCAAACTGTCCAGATTTGAATGTTAATGACCTAGGATTCTTTAGGGCTATCCAAAGTCTACAGCAACAACAAGCATGCAAAAATACCAATGATCTTGTTAATGCAGTTAGATCAAGCTTCAATGCACTACAGCCTATGACTTTGAACAAGTTTTTTCTCACATTACAGTCTTGTTTAGAAGAAATTTTGAAGATAAAAGGCTGCAACAACTACAAGATCCCACACATGAAGAAGGATGCTTTAATACTGCAGCAGGACTTGCCTAAAAATGTAGAATTGCCAATGCAATTAGTGAAAGATTGCCTAAAGTACATGATGGAAGAGGGACATGGACCAGGTAATGAGAAGCTCATGTTAGATTTGGCTATGGAGATAGCTTAGATGGTGATGCAGTCAGGCTTTTGTAAATAATATGCAGGAAAATTATGGTTTTTGTAAAGAATATGCAGGACAGATATGCATTTGTAAAGAATATGCAGGACAATTATGCTTTTGTAAAGAATATGCATGACAGTTATGCATTTATAAAGAATACCATGACTTGAACTCTGAAAATTAAGCCTCAACACATTAATGAAACCACTTCAACTCGGATTTACTCATTTCAGACCTAATATGCATCACTAATGTAGTAAAACATGGATTGGTGAACAATTAACATCATTTCAGTATTTAACCCATTTATCCCACAACCTTTTTTAAACATTAATGAACCAACATAGGATCAGAACCAAGGTCATGGACATAAGCAGCATAACCAACAAAGGAGCAGAACCAACATAGGATCAGAACCAACAAAGCAGCATAACCAACACATGAGCAGAACCAACATAGGATCAGACCCAACAAATCATCATATCCAACATGCTCGAGCAAAACCAACATAGGATCAGAACCAACAAAGCAGCATAACCAACACATGAGCAGAACCAACGTAGGATCAGAAGCAACAAATCATCATATCCAACAAAGCAGCATATCCAACATGCTCGAACAGAACAAACATAGGAGCATAACCAAGTTTTAGTTAGATATCACCTGATTTCTGGAAATTGGCATTTCCAGAAAGCTCGTAGAACCTCCCTCGTCAACCTCCAAAAGGGTCGAAGACCCTTCTCGTCTTCATTCACCATCGGCTCATCCTGTGGACCGCTCAGAGCAAACCCACCGTAGAAACCCTCATCCAACGAGTCGGGATTTGAGTTGTCGGCCCCTAACGCTCCTCCGTCCCAGTGGCATCGATGTCGCTCGAATCTGTGAAAGATGGCAACGGGAGGTACAAATCGGCGGTAGAAATAGGAGACAGAGACGACGGCGAGAGCGGCACGTCTGATTTTTCCCCGCGGACAACGTCGTCACCAGCTACGGTGACAGAGGACGGCGAGAGAGGCACGACAGATTTTACAGGTTATGGAAGAGTTAGGGTTTTTGTCATTGCGAGGAGAAGAGGAGAGTGGTGAGAACGAGGAGAGCGGAGGGTGGGGAGAACGGAGGTGGGGAGAGCGGAGGGGGGAGAACGGTGGTGGAGAGAACGGAGGTGGGGAGTTTGAGATTTGAGATGTGAAATTGTCGAAGAGAGAATTGAAGAGGAGAGAATCAAAGAAAAGAGAGGAGTGAGTGATGCGGCGCACACAGTAGTGTGAGGACTGTGTGTGCCGTTTTAGGGTTGGGGAGGGTAGGTTAGGTTTTTAATTTTATTATGTTAATTAAATTAATTAATTAAGAAATCATTATTTTTTGTTAATTAAGAGATTAAGATACCATAATTTTTTCTATTTTGGGAAAACAAGACTAATGTTTGGGACAGACGAAAAAGGAAAACAGGACTAATGATCCGGGACGGAGGGAGTATTAATATAATGGTCCGGTCCGGCCTAAACAGCCGGTTTCTCTACTCAAACCGTAGACCAAACCAATTAATACGGTTTGAAATTTACGGTCCGACCGGCTGATTTTCGCACTTGTCAAACCGGCCAAATCATTTTGGTTTGGCCGGTTTGAACCAAACCATGTACACCCCTAAGAGAGAGAGAAATTTATGAGAGAAAGAGAAGAGGTGGCAGAGATAGAGAGAGAAAGGAGGTGCATGTTTGAGCATAAATCAGTTTTGGTTTCATACTAATTTTGTGCTCAACCAAGTTATTATCTCGCGATAATTTCTTCCGCAATATTGTAATATTCATTGAGAGCTTTCATTTGACATGAATATTGATAAGGTCCTGATCTACGTAGGAGAAGTTGATAGTCACCGCTAGGCTACTTCGTGGAGGAACAAAAGTACCTACTACTCAAGAATAATTACTGAGAAAGTGATAATTAATTATCATTGAGGTAACACCCAAAACCTCAATTTATATTATATCATTATTTTGATCATATATATATGTGGGCATTATGGGACGTTAGGATTATTTGTGAATATTAGAATTAGTGTTGATCAAATAGGGCGAATTTAAGATCGATTAAATAATAAATAAATACTCGAAGAAGATGAAGACTAGTACAGACGCTGTCAAGGCACAACCATATCATCAACTGCGCTAGAGAGCTTTACTTCAAGACAAATAAGCGTATTGGAGCGTAATGAAACCATAACCTGAAGTGACGGACGTTGCTACGCTTAATTCTATTTCAGAAATGCGAAACTTATATAATCTTATATCATGTGATACACTTGAATACTATTTAACCAAATATAGTTATGCAGATACATCTTGTTGGAAATTATCTAATTTTCAACTAGATAATGAGTCTATGAAATAAAATATAAGACATAGCTTATTGAACTCAAGAAATTACTGGATACGATTATAACATAAGACCGAGAGATAAATACTAAGCGATGGGTTATCATCTAAATCTTAAAATGACGTGAGCTGTAAAATAACTTAGCTCTCCATTAAAGCTAACCCATCATACCTTCAATAGAGACAACTTACTACTTATTTTTGTGACTGATTGAAGGAAATACTTTTCGAGGAGAGGAAGGCTTTTGAAAATATTATACCACCAACTCGTAAGAACGTGATGTGGGCTTTCTTATACTACAAACTCAAACGCCTGATTTTTGAGCCATGAGCTCTGTTTACAAATAAAAGAATGAAAAATGTTTTGTTTTCAAAATGATGACTATGCCTAAATGTTTTTTGTGTGCAACTTATCTGTTCCTCTGAGTTAGACGTACTTGACTAGAGAGATAGGTAATTGAGAAGTAAAATCTAGATGAATATATCATCAGAAATATTTCCAGATGGCTAGGGTTGGTTTCAATGTTATTATTGATTCTCAATTGTGATACGATCGGGTCTCGATGTTTAATCCGAGACTAGTGCACTATGGATGATGGTTGGGAAAGGGATACCTATCCCTACTATTCATCGTGGTTTGGAAGTAGGCCTGCTTCCTTGCCACAAAATGTTAAAACAGACAATGATTGCAAGAGGAGAGTGAAAAAGCTGAGCTCTGCAAATGAAATAAAATGTTTTGGTAAGCACGGTTTGTATTTCAATAAAACCCCGTGGATTACTTGAGTGATTGGCATAGTTTATCTTATATATGTATGTTTGGCATGTGTTCACTGGGTACATTGTACTCAGCCCTCGCATTATTTCTAAAATGTGTAGGTTGAGCATCAGGATGGAGCAACATAGGTGTATGAGCGGATCTAATAATGGTTAGTGGAGATCGATGGGTCCCACTAATAAATAAGGCCAGTAACCTGAGTAAATCCTGAGATGTATATCTTTATATATACATCTCCACCACGTAATTCTCTGGTGTATTAACCTCTGAATCTTTAAACTTTCCCTTTTGAGATGATGTATCTATTTCATACTCTAAACCTTTGTGACAAGATTGTAATCATATTTGACATACCTATCTTTCATACTTTATCTAATTATTCGTTCATGCTTGATATTTGTTGAGAGTGAAAGATGAATAATCGGACTTGCTGTTCTTTCTTTCGGTTATTCATCACGTCGCGTCCCCTAAGATCCTAGAAAGCAAATGGGGGCGTGACAAAAATTATCTTGTTCTGAAAAAGAAAAAGAAATAAAATAGATGATGAAAAATTCTTAAATATTTGCTTCAAAAAATTCTAGGTGAATTATCTTTAAATGATTATACAATTATTTCATATGATATTCAATATTTCTTATTTTGTTTTAGGGAACTCCATAGGATGATTGTGAAATTGTGAAGCGCTCGCGGTTTTTTTGTTACAAGAGACTTTTTTAATAAATTTTATAATTTTAAATAAGATAGGTAATTTTGAAATATATTTTTTTATTTATATAATATTTTTTTATAATTATTTAATTTAAATAGGAACACAAAATTTTTCTCGCACCAGGCCCAAAATTTATAGGGCCGGCCCTGCACATGGCCTTTATCGATTGATTTTATTTTCTTTGCAATTTAAATTGTTTTATATAAGCATGATATAGCTTTGTGAAGGTAATTTAAGAAAACAAAGCTCTCTTTCACACACACACAAGATACGCATCTATCATAGATGAAGCTCGGGCAAAGCAAGTGTTTGCAGATATTATACTCTTCATGAATTCTTGTGATTGTTGTGAAATGAGTTTGGCCTTGGGTTATATTCTCTGATCCCATTCTTTTCCGAGCCCATTACCCATATCCATACCTAAGGCTGTGTTTATGGATTGGATCCCGGTTCGGGTATGCGGTTACGAATCTGTTCGGGGCAGTTACTTTTGCCCCGATGTAAATATATGTGTTAGACCCATGCGTCTCTCATTCGATTGAGAAAACCCTAACCCTAGCGCCGCATCCTTCTCTCTCTCTCTTCTATATTCTCTTGCCTCTCTCTAAACCTCATCCTTCGTGACCTGAGTGTGAGATCCTTGAGAGCCTTGTAAGTATCTTGAGAGTGTTCCTGCGGTCCCCATGGCCTTCATATCTTTGCCTTTGGCCGGTCGGAGGGCAGAGCTTCACACAGGTAAGATCTGAGCCAACATGTCCCAAGATCTGAAGAAGCGAGGCAGCAGTGCATCTCCGCAAGGCCGGTGGTGCGAGATCCAGGCAAAGCAAGGGTTAGATCGAAGGGCGGTCCAAGCTTGAAGAGCGGATGTCGATCCGTGCGTGGAAATTGGGCTCGATCAGAGTCTCGGTCGGGGTCGAGAGTGAAATAGGTTGGAGAAACGGAGTCGCCGGTGCTGATACCCAATAGTGATGAAGATACAAAATAAATGGATATATATATATATGTGTGTGAATCAAAAAGTACAATAAACAATCTGCTCGGACAGAATACAACAATCATATAGTAAGTCAACCCTAAAATTGAAGCAAACTATCCCCATGCCTAGCTAGTGTGATGGTGGTGGGGAGGGAATTGTAGTTGGAACAGAAGGCATGTTTGGAAGTGGGTTTGCTGGCAATGGAGGCAGCATTGCATTGGGAATTGCTGGTATAGTGGTTGGAATGGTTGACAGAGGAAGTGGCGGCAGCTTGGCTGTTGGTAGGGTCTGGATAGTCGGAATGCTTGGTAGAGGTGGCAATGCGGCGGTTGGCAGTGTCGGAATAGTTGGCAATCTGGGTTGAGAAGTCTGCATGAGGTGTCGCGCCGCCAAGCTTACATGGAGGCAGGGCCGGCCCTGTAAATTATGAGGGCCGGTGCGAAGAAAATTTTTATGCCCCTATTTAAATTAGATAGTTGTAAAGTTATTAATAAAATATAATATAAAATATATTTTAAAATCATCTATACTTATTAAAAAATCTCTTGTAAGAAAATTCGAGTCATTCATGACTTTACAACAATATTTTGAATTTCACTAATTTTTTAAATGAACCGGAAAAAATAAAAAATTAAATAATATCATATAAACTAAATGTATAATCATCATTTCAAAATCATTTTCTTAGCATTTTTTTAAGCAAACTTTTTGAAAGTTTTTCATCATCTTTTTTTTTTTTTTTTTTCAGAACAAGATAAGTATTTATTAGCTCAAGAAGAACAATTAATATAATATTAATATGATTAATAAAAAATAAATAAAATCATACCAATTTACATTCAAAACCACTCTGAATTTTTTTTAAAAATTAATCAAAATGAATTTAAAGCAAAGACCTAGGAAATCACGTAAATGCAGCATAAAATCTGATATGATTTGGAAAAAAAAATTGTTCAACAATATGATCACAAAAAAATTTCACATCATAAACAATACTCCATTTGTTAAGAAAAAAAAATGAAGGAATAACTTATCAACTTTCTGTTAGTTGTTATTTAATAAAATTCATTTATATGATATTGAAAAATAATAATAAAAAAAACCAGAGAAGCAATGAAAAAGTGAAGAGAGAGTAGTTGCTTTGTATTCTAAAAGAAATGCCAACATTTTGGTTGTCATGTTATGTTAGGAATAATATAACTTTTAATATCTTAATTGATAATCTTAATATGTTATTTGATATATTAATATTTTATTTTTAATATATTTTGAGCCAAAGATTACAATTAGGGTAAATATAAATTTATTTTGTTTAATCTTTTTAGTTAAATTAAAGATTAAGTTTTTTATCTTATATTTTCTTAAAAATGATGCCCCTATTTAGATAAATTAATAGTATAATTTTACTACTAATATATAATTTTTTAAAAAATAGTGCCCCTAATACGGAGGCCTCGGTGCGGCGCACCTGTCGCACGGCCTCAGGGCCGCCTCTGCATGGAGGGTTACCATAACTAAAGAGAGAAGAAGACCAAAGTTAGAGGCTGCCATTAATGGTGGATTGCTTTGCTTGATTTCAGTAATAATTATAAAAGAAGAAGCTTGATAGTTGATATTAAATGAGGATTTCTGTCAAGAATTTATAGATAAAGATTCTTTAAAAAATTTGTTAAGGAAAGTATGAAAGGGTGCTCTTTAGGTTAGCTAATATTGATGCAGCATTTATATTAATATTTTTAGTAAAGATTAGTTAAATATATATTGATGAATCATTTAGGTTAATATTTTTTATTATTATTAAAGATTAGTTCAATCATGCTCACCTATCTTCTGAAAATTAATCTTTTAATATTTTGGAGGGAGTTCAAGAAAGTACATGCGGTGGTTCTATGTCGTTAAGAAAGAAGGGCTATAACTTGATTTTATTAAATATAAATATATTACTATCATAGTCATAAGAAGATCTCATGATCTAATTCATGGTTGTAGAAATTACTAGACTAGATGTCGGGGTACCACCTAGTCGGCCTAATTGGGGATTGATCGATAACTATTTGGCTGCTGGAAAATATTAAAATCGTAATTTATAATCATTTTATTAAATTTTTTTATATAATTTTACACTTTTTTTAATTTCCTATATGATCTCTCTAGTTTTCCACCAGACCAAAACCTACGGGCCTAACCCTACCTACTCCATATCTCACCCTCTCTCTTTCTCCACCTATTTTTTTCCTACCGTATTTTTCCCATTGAAGTTCTGTGATCAACTTTTTCGATCTACAATACTACTTCCTCCGTTCCGGTTAAATTGTCCACATTTGACCGGACACGATAATCAATGCATGTGAGTGGTAGTGAGATGAATATTTTATTGATGAGTGTGAAAAAATTGCTATTTTAGAAAAGTAGACTAATGTTGCGGGACAAACGAAAAAGAAAATATGGACAATTTACTCGGGAATGAGGGAGTATATGCCAAACCTTTGCGCCGCCCGTATCTCACCTAAAAACTGATTTGTGTTGCGCACGTGAGCACTGTGACGATCTACGACTCTATGTCACTCCGGTCTCTAGTCTTCCAATGCAACCATTAAAGTTCATGATTTTCCCGCGGCCGATGACTAAGGAGCAGAGTATGGGTTTATTGGAGCAGCCGGGGCCGCCGAGCGCCTTAACGCCAATTAGGCGACCGCGTTTTACATCACTGATGGCGGATCTATGTAGGGACTAGGGGGGGCTCCAGCCCCCCCTAGCCCGAAATTTTTTTCGTTTTTGTAGTGTCATGATCTGATTTTTTATGGTATAGCCCCCCTCGTATAGAAGAAAAAATGGATGAAAATAAAGAAAAAAATGATATAAAATGATTGAAGTTAAGGTGAAGGCGAAAAAAAAAATTCTAGCCCCCCTCGGGAAAATTTTCTGGATCCGCCACTGCTGATCTAATCTACCCATGCAAATAATTTATATGAAATATTGGTCAGATTAAAATTCAAATAAGATTTAGGTGATGTATCAAAGAAACATACTTAATTACACTTTTGAATCAAAGAAACTATAATTTGAATACAAGAAATTATAATAATAATATTTTATCAATAGGGGAAAATTACAAGAGTGCACTACACTTTCATTTGCTTTCCCATTCTATATGATGATCATAGATATCAAGTTTATCATGATTTCTCCCTCCAATAAATAGAAATCGAAACGGATCAATTTTTTCCCAATATATACAATATTAGTGTATTATTGTTGTCTTTAAAGATCACATCCTTTACATTTTACTCAGTCCCATATTTACTACCCGCGTGATATGTATATATTTTTATTAATAATTAATTATTAAATTATATTATTTCTATTATGGTAACAATGAAATATCACAATTTGATTGAGTTTAGTTCAAATTTAAAAATTTGCTAGTTAAATTATTATCATGCTTTAAATTATTCAACTAATCTAAATTGATTTATACAAAAATTTTATTCTATTAACTCTCTCTTTACACACTCCACTACCATTTATCGTCTTTTTTCATGTATACAAATTTAGACGTGTTTTATGAGTTATAATTTTTGTTCGCTATCATCAATATTTGTATATATATATATATATATATATATATATAGGGGAGTGTTCAAATCCGAACCCCTATCTTATGTGTGAACAATGAACTTTTTTCTAACCGTCTGATTTATATATTTTAGTGGCTAAGATTGTGCCATGTGTAAATTGATATTTAGTATTTTTAATAGCTTAAGGGTGAATTTGGTATAACATAATATTATATATTATTGTATCTTTTATTGTTATGGTAGTTTCCTAATAATATGCTATTAATTAGAGATATTGTATATATTAGATTCTTTTTATTTTTCCTATTACGTATCTTTATTATTGTTCATTAATCTTTGAGGACGAATTCACCATAACAGTCGACTTCTTAGTTTCGTTCGTTCTTCATCATTTTAATGGAGGTCCAATCTGCCGCCGACGGATATCCAGGTTTTTTTTCTTGTATTCTATATAATATATGGTCTTCTTCTATATTGTACGCTATTCTTCTATTTTTTCTCAAATTTTTTTTAAAGATGTTTCATTGCATCGTTATTAATTGTGTTCTTAAGGTTTCATCGTCGTCTTCTATATTTTACGTTATTATTATTTCTGTTTTTTTTTTATTTATTTTTTTTAAACTCGTTCATTGTATTGTTATTTACTTGTGTTATTAAGGTTTCATCTTTTTTATCTTGTGACGTTTTATAGTTTTTTTTTCCCTTTAACGTTTAGTTACTTTGTAAGTTTTATGTTTTTATGGTGTTTTTTTTATTGTCATTAGTGTACATTACACATATCATTGTATAGACTATGCAATGTCATTGTGTTTTTTTTTTCCTGAATTCAATATATAAATTATATTTTTTTTCAGAATCCTATCTTCCTATTTGCGATGATGATATGAAGCCATGTGTGGGTAAATCGTTCATTTCATTGGAGCATGCAATGAAATTTTACGAGGAGTATGCAAAGCAAGTTGGGTTTGACATACGTATCTACGGTAGTAAAAATGTTGATAATGTTATTGCGTGGAGGTATGTAGTTTGTAGTAGGGAGGGTAAAAAAATTGATGGCGAAGATGATGTTGAAAATGCACGTGATGGTTTTGTTAATAAGCGTAGACGTAGGTCTATAAGGTGCGACTGTAAAGCTCGCATTGTTTTTAAGTATGTGGCTGGCACTGGTTATGTTGTGGATAGGTTTGTTGAATTACACAATCATAGTATGGTTGCTGTTGAGCACAAGCGTTATATGAGGGCTAATCGCAAACTTGATCCTATGCACCAGGAGTTCATTGTTGATTGTGTCAAATCTAGTATTGGTCCTACTCTTACATACAAATTACTCAATGAATTTCTTGGTGGTTATGAGTATGTTGGATGCACTGTTGTTGAGGTTAGGAACTTTACCAGGGATTTGAAGGCTTTTGTAGAAGGTTCAGATGCTCAAATGTTGCTGAATGAGTTTAGTCGTAAAAAGGAGAATTCTCCTTCATTTGTCTATGAGTTCGAGGTTGATGGCGAAGACAAACTTAAGCGCCTTTTTTGGTGTGATGATATTTCACGAAGTAATTATCACACATACGGCGATGTAGTGTCTTTTGATACGACTTATTCAACCAACAAGTAAGACGTTTTTTAATTTTTTTACTTTTATTTTTTTTAATTAACTTTGATCATTTTTATGTATATTGTTTATCATTTATACATGTTATTTATATCATTGTATTTGACTGTTCGATTCAAATAACTAATTTTGATGTAAATTTTATATATTTATATATTTTCTAATATTTCGCAGGTACTCTATGATTTTTGCTCCATTTACCGGCAAAGATAACCATGGTAAACCAGTCACTTTTGGTGCTGGGTTGTTGTCTAAGGAGGACGCTGATTCATTCAGTTGGTTGTTTAAAAAATTTATTGATTGTATGGGCCATCAACCCAAGATGATTGTTACTGATCAAGATCTTGGGATGAAAGTTGCTGCTCAACGTGTGCTCCCTGACACTAGACATCGTTGGTGCATGTGGCATATCATGATAAAGTTGTCTGACAAGGTTTCTAAAGAGTTACACGCCAACGTTGAGTTCCGTAGGCTTTTGAAGTCATGTGTTTGGTCTGATCAGATTGAGCCGTCGCAGTTTGAGGAGGAATGGGGGAATATCATGAAAACGTATGGTATTGTTGATTTGGATTGGTTCAAAGTCATGTTCCTGCACAGGGATTCTTGGGTTCCAGCTTATTTTCGTGACTTCGAAATGGGTGGGGTGATGAGAACTACTTCCATTTCTGAGTCAGAAAATAATTTCTTCAAGAGGTACACTAAATCGCGCTCAAACTTAATAGAATTCATTATGGGGTTTAATCATGCAGTAGAGGCGCAGCGGCATCAAAGTTCTAAATTGGACTACATGGATGAAAATATGGTTTCTGTGTTTGCTTGTGGTGTTCCCATCGAGAAACATGCTGCCAGCATTTACACTGATTCAATTTTTAAGGAAGTCCAAGTTGAACTTGTTGATGCTTCTTTATATTGCAGCATGGATGGCTTCAGCGTTGATGGAAATATTCAGCGTTTCATGGTTTTTGATAGTATGGAGAAAGTTTTAGGTGTTGTTTATAATGGGGATACGCTAACTTGTGTTTGTGATTGTAAGATGTTTACGCGTGTTGGTTTGTTGTGCAGACATGTTTTTTTTGTATTAAGGAATAAGCGGATCAACACAATTCCTGAAATATATGTGGTTGGTAGGTGGCTTAAAAAATCTCTTGTAAAGCCTGTCCATGATATTTTAGAGGATTTTCATCAGGAAGTTAGCAATTCCGTGGCGAAAAAGAAGATTCAGAGTGATTTGTATTCGTTGTTCTTTCGGCTTGTTCGTAAATTGAATAGTGACACAGATAAGCTGTCATCATTGTTATCAACTTTGAAGGATGCTGAGAAGTCATTTTTATTTGTTGATAAGCCTTCTTCTTCATTGTCTCAGAAGAAGAAGATCATTCAAGATTTTTATGGACAGGACAAGCCAGACCAAATTGTTGTTCAACCTCCTAATGTTGTTAAAACAAAAGGAAGTGGTAGTAGGTATATTTCACGGAAGGAGAAACAAATGAAGGACAGGGAGAAGCCTTTGAGAATGTGCAAAAATTGTCGGAAGTTGAGCAATCATGATTCGAGGAATTGTGACCAACCAAAGGAAAAGGAGTCGGATATAGATTAATTTTTGTAATATCTTATCATTTTAAAGTCATTGTAATTATTGCACATTTGCATTTCCGTTTTTTTTTCTAAAGAATTTGTTTTTGTTCTATTGCATCTTAAACATTTTCGTATTTTAATATTTTAAAAACACTGTAATTTTTTGCAAATTCGCATATCGTCTGAAAATATTGTAAAAAATAAACAATGATATGCACTTTGCATAACGATGTTAAATAAGATGACAAAGGAAAAAATTATTTATTTCAGAATATCCATATAAAGAATGATATAATGATAACAAAACAATGACTTTCATTATTTTTAATGATTATCATTGTTATTCTTTAATATGATCATTGTTACTAATTAAATAAATCATTGTAAATTAAAAAATTCATGATTTTTTATTTTTTATAGTATAAATTATTGATTAAATTATTCTTTAAATCATTTATATCATCATTGTTCTTTAGGATATTATTTTATTAAAACTCAAAATAAATAGATATTACTTTCAGCTTATTGGTGTATTATTTTACCGATTTAATTTGTCAATATAACATGTTAGATTGATTTTGACTATTTTTTAATTATTTATCCATAATATAAATATGTCATTGTTGTAGATTATTATGATCATTGTTTTAATTCGAATATATCATCATATGTAAAAAACATTATATATTATAATTTCTTTTATAGTGCATCGAAATTTGCCTATAGCAATAATCATTTATACTTGTTATATTTATCATTATTCTAAAATAATAAAATCATCAAAGTTCGCAACAAGTAGAAAATACAATAAACCGATTAGTAACAAAATATTTTTAACTACACAAAATAACAGAGTGATCTAATATTCATAGTACGACTTGTCTTTTAATCCTTAAAACTGAAAGAAATTTAAACTAACATAACTTTCTAGAACAACGCATTTCAAAAACATAAAATATTGTTTTGAATAATTAGCAACTTCCTATGCATTCCCATTCAGATAATCTTCAAAATGTGCCTTGACGTCAACATGGATGCTACTTTTCTCAACTATCAGGTAATCCTTAGCTTCCTTCAGATTTTTGAGTGTGCAGTGGCTGTTTTCCGACAACATCAATGTAGTGCAGAATTTTGCGCGTAGAAATCGGTAAAACTTTTTTGAACGTTGCGGAATTTTAGCACACCAATCCACGTCTTTATCTCCATTGTAACTCTGCATGTGTCTAATCAAAAGGATACTACTTTCTTGATTATTCACCTTGCTTGTGCAGTTCAGAAGCATTCTTCGTGTTTTGAGTTTGTCCAGCGTCTGATACTTTTTAATGAGTAAAAAAAACAACAAACATTATAAAGATGATAAATTAATAACATGTTCAATGAAATGTAAAATGAATTTCAATGATCATCAATGTATATCAAGAAATATTCCAACATTTACGTTGAACCAAAAATGCAAAATGTCAATGAATTAAATTAAAACGAGAACACATATCGATGATCATTAAAATACCTATATAATGTTATATGTAATATTAAACAATGATCAAAAATGCATTTATGTATGTGAAGTTTTCTCAATCTTTTTTTTTGCTTTACAAACATAAAAAATTAAATATGCTTGCAATTATTATGATGCTTGTTAATGAGTAAAAAACACCAAACATTAAAACGATGAACAATAAATAACAGGTTCACTGATCTTGAAAAGTCATTTCACTGATCAACAATTATTATCAACAATTAATCCAACTTATACTATGAACCAAAAATTCAAAATGAGTATAACATAAAATAAAACGATAACACATATAGATGATCATTAAAATACAAAGAAAATGCTGATTGTAAATTTAAACAATGATCACAAAACGCATATATGAATGTAGAGATTCTCATTCTTTTAAATGTGTAAATAATATTTTTGATTAAAACGATGAACAATCACTAAAGTATACAATGATCATTAAAACTAAATGCATTAACAACGAATTATGTTATATAATTACAAACTTTTAAACAACTTTTCAATTAAAACATATCATCTTACTTCTTGAAGATGAACAATTAAATACTCTTACAATGATATAAAATCATTAAAAGAATGATCCTTAAAACTATTAATGTTGCAATTTATTTTATAAGATAACTCATCAAAGAAGTTAACAATGATCAATTAGAAACCTATATAATAATTTATCAAAACTTAATCAATGAACTGACGTATTAATTAATCTATAAGCACATACAATATTTTTATAAATACAAATTATTTAATGAACAATTATAATATTTGGCACTGAATAAACTTAAAGAGTCAAACCCACTCATATTTTCGAACACAAGTAGTATACATTCAAACTAATTTCAATTACCTTTTTCACTGTACGTTTAAAAAATTTATAATATCATAAAAAAAGTAAAAAAACGAACCTGATGTTGAAGCATGGTCCACAATCTTCTTCTTCGGTGCCATTTTCTTCGTATTTACCTTTGTACCTTCCAGAAAAATTTAAAAAAAAATTCAGATTTTGTTTCGCATAATTTTTTTTTTTTAAGCGGTTCAAGATTAAAGATGAGGAATAGCTTACCCTATTTCGACGATGTATAACTGAGTTCGCTGTCGGTTTGTTGTTATTTTTTGTGGTAATGCCGGACGATTTGAAGAAAATGGAGCGTCGAAACAGTGGCGGACGGCGAGGAAGAAGATGGAGCGTCGCCCTGGTTTTTACCCATTCGATTATTTCTGTGAGCGGTAAAAAGTGATTTTTAGGAATTAAATTTTATTAGGTAGGTTACTTCATTAATGAATCAATAGGAAAGACGTGTCTAATTAATGCAACTAAAAAATCGGCGAAAAATCTGGCTCAAAAATCCCCACGCGCTATAAAACGCAGCTATTGGACAAGTATGCCCTTTCAATGACAATTATAATTCGAAACAATGATTTGCAACCGAGTTAAATCTGGAACGTTAATTACAAATATCAACGCTTAAGATTTGGTCTTAGTTCAAACACTTATAGGAGTTCAGCCATGAACGCACCCCTATATATATATATATATATTTGTATATATATTTGTATGTGTGTGTGAGTGTGAAAGAAATTATGTAGTTTTGATGATATGTTAGAAACCTTCATCGACTAGAAGTTGTATAGAAGTTGATAAGTAGATAAATTGTTAGTCAAACTAGTTAGGCTTGATCTAGTTTTAGCATGTGCAAACTTAGGAAATCAAATTGGGGACTAAAGACTAAGAATAAAAAAAACGATTCTCAGCGGAAGGCATGTAGATTGCAGTTGCAGAATGCTTCTCAGAGGAAGTAAGTTGACACTAATAGAATAATGATAAAAACAGGAAAATTGTCGATCCAGGACCTAAAATATAGTTTAATTATCAATTAAGGACCCAAAAAATAATTTGTTAATTCAGGACCCGATACAATTCTCAATCCAGATCATATACAATTCTCAATTCAGGATGAGGTCCTGGATTGAGATCTCATCCTGGATTGAGAATTTTTGTGATCTTTCAGGTCCTGAATTGATAATTAATCTTTTGGGTCCTCAATCGATAATTAAAGTAATTTTCGGGTGTTAGATCGATAAAACTCCTAAAAATTAATCGAATATGTTAGGCTAGTCTTTATGCTTATTACACATGGCCTGGCCTTTATCGATTGATTTTATTTAAGCATGATATAGCTTGCTGAAAGTAATTTCTGAAAACAAAGCTCTCTTTCACACCCACAGACAAGATATGCATTCATCGAGGGTGATTTTCATACATATCACTAAAATAAAAGACGTGGACACAAAATATCCCCAAACCCTAAATGTGGACACAAATAGCCAATTCGGAATGATAAACACGAAATACATTGAGTTTGCTGAAGTGGAGTACAAAAAATAATATTTTAATTACCGTCCAATATTATATTAATAAAACATGTTTCGTGTTTAACAAACACAAAAGTTAATTTTAAAAATCGACACGACGTATATTGTGTGGTGAAGTGAAATTCAGAAATAGTATTTTTATAATTGTCAAATATTATAATAAAAAAACCAATTTCGTGTTTAGTAAACACAAAGTAATAAATTATTTCATAAAAAATATTATTTAGTAACAAAATATTTGAAATAGCAAATTAATTGATACTTTTGTGCTTATCAAACACAAAATTTAATAATAATATTGCTAAAAATCTTGGATAGATTATTGGATTATTTTTGAAATATTAAATTAATTTTAAATCATGCTATTACATAATATTCAATATATTAATAGATACAAATAATAATTATTATATTTTATTATAGTATGTAATTTTGTAAATTTTGAGGAAAATAAATTATAAATTTTAAAAATATATTTCTTTATGTAACAAAAATGAATATGTAATTGAATTGAAGTAATTATGCTATGCTATGAAATAATATTTAATTTATATGAGTTTAATTTAATTTATACTCCTTCCGTCCCACCTCAATTGTCCCACTTTCCTTTTTCGTCCGTCCCACCTCAATTGTCCCATTACTTAAAAAGGCAACTTTTTCACACTCAACAATAAAATATTAATTCCACTCAACTTACTTTACACTCACACTCCTTGGTTATTGTGCCCAAAGTCACCGGGACAATTCAGCCGGGACGGAGGGAGTATTAAAGAAAAATAATTTAAAATAAACATATTAATAATTCATTACACGTTAAATTATTCGAATCACACATAGAAATAACTAGATTCACTACACATCAAATCTTCTTATCACACATAGAAATAATTAGATTCATTACACATCAAATCTTCTTATCACACATAGAAATAACTAGATTCATTACACATCAAATCTTCTTAACACACTTAGAAATAACTATCTACTGGCTATTCATTATTACCATCAACATTATCTTCGTCGTTGTTCTTATCATGCTCTCCATCAACATTATATATACGATCGAGTGGAACTCTATCCGATCGTGGATGAGATATTGGACAGTCATAGGCTTTATGATCACGAGAGTGGCATCGGGTGCAGTATTTTTTGCCTCTGCCCGATCGTTGTTGATAATCCATGGACATTCGAAAGTGCTCCATTCGACGTTGACCTCTTCCTTCGTGCTGAGATATTCGTTGGTAATTTGGCACAAGTTTCCATTCGATATCCACCATAATTACGTTGTTCTCAACCAGATAAAAGCTTCCTACGAATTGTTGAGACCATGATTGACATGTAAAGCATTGATGGACCAATCCTGCGGGATTCTCCTGCCTTTGTAGACAGACAGCTACTGCGTGAGAGCAAGGAAACTGCTTTGCTTGCCATACACAGCAGGAACATTTCAAGTCATGATAAAAGAAACACTTTGAAACAGAAGTTGTGATGCTATACACTAAGTGTTCTTTGTTGTACACCTTAGCCATATGGCCGCAGGCCTCCGATCTCATTTGCATAAAATTGTCACAGTGGTATGGAGGAAGGAATGTACCACAACGATTGATCTCATTACGGACAACCTCAAATATGGATGTAGACTTTTGAAGAGTTGATGCTAAAATGGCCCTGATTGGCAAGAATCGATAATTTTTTAGAGTGTTGTTGTGGCTTTCATAAGTATTAGTCATTGATGCGGCTAAAAGTTCAATCAAATTAAACCTCTAACTACACAAGAATAAAATTTGTCAAATCCAGGTCCTTCCCTGCTTCGCCCGCTAGAATACCGAGATACTATAGCAAAGTCCTATAGCTAGACATGATACAATCGTTGAGTAATTTCTAACAATCTAAGCATTCAATCT
>JAPKLW010001332.1:142562-156673 GCA_026898455.1 Plectranthus barbatus | reverse complement strand
TATTATTATTATAGTAGTAGTTATCTCTAGATATGAAAAAATTATAATATTACTATAGATAATAAGTATACATATTATAGTAATATCTTAATTTGAAAGAATCATATCATTACTAAATAACTATATTATTATTATAGTAGTAGTTATCTCAAGATATGAAATTATAACATTAACATAGATAATAAGTATACATATTGTAGTCATATCTTAATTTGAAAGAATCATTTCATTATTGTATAACTATATTATTATTATTATAGTAGTAGTTATCTCAAGATATGAAATTATAACATTAATATAGATAATAAGTATACATATCGTAGTTATATCTTAATTTGAAAGAATCATATCATTACTATATAATTATATTATTATTATATTAGTAGTTATCTCTAGATATGAAAGAATTATAACATTACTATAGATAATAAATTTAGGAGCTAGGTATTTTTTTTAATTTTTCAAACATATAATCAACCATTTTATTTAATAAATTTATGCTTATATATCGATTATGAAATACTGCAGGTGGTTATTTCCTAAGAATAGAACACAAGTCACAACCTCCAAGCTTATCGTGCCCAGTTGGCATTGCTACAAGAATACGAGGTAATAAATTTTAATTGCATCAATTTAATATACTTTTTAATTTTATTTATTAATTTTATATTTATAAAATGCAGTTCATTTTCACGCCTTATGAAGAAACTTTTGTCGAGGCTATCAATACTCCTTGGACTTCGACTACCTTTCTTATCATTTTTGAAGTTTGTGAAGGGCACTATCCTCAGCGAGTCATGCGCCAATTTGGTCTTATACAGAAAATTTCTTTATCGAGGTCTCTCTTGAGTGAAGGGCTTTTGTGCAAGCTGAATAAATAAAGCAGGGCTGGGGATCTACTGATTGGAGCGTGGAACACCGACGATTTATCAGTCGTTGGGAAGATAGACACGACCGTGTAAATCTTGGAGATAACATGATAGAGGATGGAAGACCCACACTAGAAGATGGCTACTTTCATTGGTTCTTGCAGAGGACCGTAAAGTTTGTAGTCAATCCGAGTCTCATATGCACGATGCTCAGTCTCCCTCCAGCTTCATTACCCCTGACCAGACTACGAGGTCATATATCATTGATCCTACTATGACAGGTATTAATTTTTATAATTTTTATTTAAATATATATGCTTTTGTCGGGCTCCCAAACTGGGCCTATGCGACAGTCCCACGTGCAACCAAAGCACGCTAAGGGATTTAATAGTTTAAAACAATTTTCGAAATTTTTAAGCGGAAGCGAATTCTTGTTTTTGAAATAATATGGCTTCAATGATTGTATTGAAGAAATATAAATTGAAGCATAACATCAAAGAGTTCGAAAAGACGGATATAAATGCAATTTCAATCAAGACTTCCATGGTGACACTATGTATGGACATAGCATCTTAGCTCAATACCGAACCTCTATATAATTATAGGAATTTTGAAACATGCCATAGGACAAAGAAAAGTAGAGATCATGCTTAGGGGTCGAATCAATGGACATGTCAAAGCTTCAAAAGATAATTACTCCAAGTAGATCAATTTGGTTTACATGCCAACAAAAGAGATTAAATAGTTATGCAAGAATGATCCACAAAATAGGGGAAATAAGATTTACATGCCAAGTACACATTTATTTAATATAGGTTCACACTGAACCACTTCTTTCCACAATCGCCACAACGCACCCGCCATCACCATCACTATGTACCTACATGTAGGGAAAACACATGCAGGGGCTAAGTACACGAATGTACCCAGTGGACACGTCGTCCCGAAAACAATACATACATATATTTTGGAATCACCGTCTCACACAAGCATAACATGAGGATTTTATAAAATCATTTACTCATGCATGCCAAAACAATTCATCTCACATGGTTGCGCAACTCTTTTCATTTGTGGTGCCATTAACAAATGATCATGAAATTTATGGGCTGAGCCCTCCGAACGAATTATCCAACAAATTAGGCAATCGAGCATACATATATGGGCTGAGCCCTCCAAAAAATTCATGCATTCATGTATATATGGGTTGAGCCCTCCATTCCCCTTTCCCACTTTATTCCTCCGCAATAATATCATTAATTCATAATTGTTTAAATTCATGCATACATTTATGGGTTGAGCCCTCCAAACAAATCATACATTGTCAAGGCACCAAAACATTTTACGGTGTTCCAAATATTCAAAACAAAACATTCATCATCATTTCATAAAACATTTTGGAAAATAAGTTTTTAGATAAGTAGTGCCCACCTTATCTTGTTGTAGTGTTGGCTTACTTGATTCCACTAGTGGAGGCTTGCTTTCCAATGTCAACCACACCTAGGTAAATAATGACATAGTGTTACTAGGTGTTTTACTTAGGCATGCACATTCATATTCATGTTTACATATATGTCCTAAGGTATTATCATGTTTAAAGGTCTTAATTGGTCTTATTAGTCTTGGATTTAGACTTAGAAAATTCCTTTCATGCCTTAGTCATATTTTGCTTAGTTTCAGATTTGCACAGTCATATAACAAGTTGCATAATTTCGTGGCCTTAATTTATTTTAGGCTCAACTTATAGATTATGAAAGAAGACATGTCAAGGTTCACTCTCCATTTGACTGATTTCAAAATTTCCTTACGGATTGGTCGGGGCAAACTAATCAATTTCAGGTAGGGCTGAGAGTCTGAAGAACAGGGCATCATTTTCTAAATTCTTCCCCGAACAGGATAAACGTCCAATTAAGCTGAAAATTTGTAGATATCATACTTAGGGTGTCTATTATAAGCATGCAAAGTTTCATAGCTGAAATCTTAGTACTTTGTTCTGAATTAAGCCAACAATGTAGATCGTACAGAAATGACACATGATTTTGTAAGGCTAGAACTCTCAAATAATGTCATTTTCAAAACAATGCCATTTCAGATCTACAGATAATCAAGGTATGAAATCCAACATGCAAAAACTAGATTTTGTATTGGACATGCTCCATTTGACGGTTTGTGAAAATCATTTATCGTTTGGGAGATATGGACAGGGGGAGTTAGAATTTCCTGGGTGTTTTTGGGCTACGGAAGAAACAGGGGTTCAACTTCGAAAATTCATTTTGGCCAAAGTACTCATGATAAGGACTTTAAAATTTATGTGCATGTTCAAATATATGTCTATCACCTATGTGTAAAATTTAAGAATTTAATAACATGTCTAACTACAGTTTCAAAACCATTTTTCATAATGCGACACACATTGACACATATTTTTGTAGAACGTATAACTTTCAGACCCCACTACAGTTTGACATGAAACCAAATCCATTATCTTCCTAACACATCCAGGTACCACATATTTTAATTTCAGCTCAATAGGACTCCATTTGGTCCATCTGCCACAATCAAACATCTCTGTCCACTACACAGTCATTCACAGCATGTCTCATGATATCATGTTTTCATCAATTTCGTGGCTCATCATCATATATTATCATATATCCATAATTTCAGACACCAAACACTTCATAACATCATCATATAACATAGATCTCAAGCCATAACATTCATGCAAGACCTATATCATCAACAATCACTAGATCAACATGTATTTGCCACTATTAAGCATTATATCAAACCTAGTTTACTATGTGGCTTGAAACTTAAGGAGGGGTGTCTTGATCATACATGCAACCTCATATTCATGCTTATAAAGGTCTAAGGAGAGTAGATAGAGGTTACTTGAAGGTTTTAATTTTCAGATTTGGGTTCCTCCAAAATTTCGAAAATGGGGGTTTGAGGCTCCAACTTGCTCTCTCCTTGCTCCTAGCTCTTTGTAGCCTTTTAGATCTCCTTCATGGCTCCATGGATCTTCAATTTCTAGCCTTGGTCGATTTTACAAGGTGGAAGGATGATGAAGCTTTCTAGATATTTAGATAGAGGAAGGTGAGTAGAGAAGTTTGGTGTAAAGAATGGTGTAATTTAGAGCAAGAAAAGTGGGGGTTGTGTTGAGTTTTAGGGGCTGCACTTGGAGTTCATCAATGGAGTTTGGGAAGAGGTTGAAGATGGTGAAATGATGAAGATGAGAGAGAATGGAGAGGGTGAAAGGGTGGTGATGGATTGGAGTGGGGGAAAGGAAGGGGTGGAGTGTTGAGCTGTATATCTATGCATGATTACTTTCATTCTCATCATTGCACTTTAGTTATACAATTACTCAAGCAATAAAATGATGTGCAAATATATGAAAATAGCCAATTTCTTTATTTAAAAACCTTAAATGACCATTATTATGTATACACTATACATGCAAGTAATGGCCAAATTTATATATACTTCCACAAATATCCCTACTATTAACCTATTTTTTGCATGTTTTTTAATTTATAAATTCATTATGTTTTCTATAACGCCACACTTATTTATGTTGAGTATTATTTCATCATTTATATTAAAAAATAAATTACATTTATGTTTTAATAAAGAATGAAAGGATATTCTAATAATTATTTTAAATTTAAAATAGCTAAAAATTCATTTCTTTTAATATATTAATTTAGAATATATTTCAATATATCTATATCTATATCTACCTAACATATAAATCTTATTAAATTATTATATAATAAATTTTTTTGTAAAAATATAATTTAATTTTTCTCAACAAGGCTGTTGTAAAGGATTTATTGTATTTGCGTTACTTTTATGTCAAATATAATTTAAAATATATATTTTATTTAATAAATTTATTATAACATTATTTAATAATAATTAACACATAATTTTAAATGACGTATACTAAAAAAACATATCTAGTTAATTTGATTTTGACATTCAATCCAATTTTAGTTATATATTTTTAAATAATAGTTTAAAAATTAAATAATGATGTTTGCAATTTGAATGGAGAGATTGAATTTTTTTCCTTCTAATTTTTAGAGTACTTCTTTGAGTTATTTCAAAGGAAATTAACTAGTTTATTTAGGAGCAAATTTTAATGAAATCAGCAAAATAAAAAAAATTGAAAAATAAATTTCAACCATTTACGACAATTTGCGATTTGGAATTCTAGTGTACGCATTTTTTTTTTTTGTCATTTGCAATTCGAAATAAAAAATTGGAATTAAAAAAATAAGGAGTAATAATACTATTCTAAGTGTTAATTAATGAAATTAAAAAATTATATTAAAAAATGATTTGTAATATGTTTGTGATTTCAATTTGTTTAGTGGAGTGCAAAATTGAAAAGTTAGGGCAATTTAGCCAAAATGACTATTTCTTGAATGAGTACATAATAATGGCTATTTAGGGTTTTTAAATAGTAAAAATGGCTATTTAAGATTTTGACTCTAAAATGATTGTGTTTCCCCTATTTTCCTTAATTTTGCCCCTCAAATATTTAACTTGCCTAGCACCAAAACTTTCTAGAATGCCCATCTAGGTAATTTCCCACTCCACTCACTCCATGTCTTAATTAATTATAATATTGGATATAATTCCCAACTTATAACATATAGTTGAACTAATATTATCTTCCCACATTAGTCACATAGGGCCGAAAACTTGGGAAAAATAGTAGGGAAATGATTTCCGGAAATTTTTACCTCGGAATTATTCTCGAATGAATACTCATTATCGAATTAAATCATGGAATGGAGACCTAAGTTGGTCTTTGAAATAAATAAATTCCAAAGTAGAAATTTGGGCCTCAATCCATACATATAACTAAATGGGCTTAATTGGGCTTCAAAATAAATCATGGTTGTGCTCAAAATACCTTTAAATTAATGTGACCCAAATGCTTCATAATTATTTAGCAAAATAGCAGTTGAAAAATATGGGGTGTTACAACTTTCATCTTACCATATATCACAAATCATGCTCGATTAAGTGAAATAATTCAGTTTTATTTGTACATTTTCAAGAAACCCACATCAATCTGAATTTTCTACAATATGTTTAAGTGATACATTTATCGTACAAAATGTTTAAGTACCTTATTACATTTATTATGATATTTTCTCATTAATATTATTGGTTTTTAGGAGATCAAGGTGATGGTCCATCACAATCAAGTCCAAACGGTAGGGGTTTGTGTCGCAAGATCACAGGTCCATTGAAAAAGAGGGGAAAAGATACTAAATTTACTGACCCTGATGTTTAGATTGATTTATTTTGTATTAGAAACTTAAAAATTCTGATATTTAGTAGATTATTATTGAGCTTTTAGTTGAATTAATTGAAATTGAAATTTTTTTTTTCATTATTTATTTATTATATATTTCTTTTCAATTTTTGAAAATGTATAATCCAGTATTTTGTGTTTACCATTCACGAAACAAACCAAACTAAATGTCCTGTTTATATATAATATCGGAAACTTAGTATTGTGTTAAGCAAACACGAAACTGGGTTTTATAATAAAAATTTTATTTTACTAAGTTTTGTGTTCAGTAAACACGAAACTTGTATTTATAATAAAAATATTATATTCGGCCACGTCACAAACCTCAACAAACTTCGGGTTTGCTATTTCCAAAGTCTGCCTGTGTTTATTAGACACGAAACTAGTTTTATTGATATAATATTTGACAGTTATTAAAATATTATTTTTTGCATTCCACCTCAACAATCCCGACAAATTTCGTGTTTCTTAATCCCGAAATGACAATTTGTGTCCACATTTAGGGTTTTTTGATATTTTGGGTCCACACCCTTTATTTTGTGATATATATATGTAAATAATTCCATCCATCGATTCCGAGATGAAGCTTGGGCAAAGCAAGTGTTTAATTTGATGATAGAAAACTCTTCTTGAACGCATGCAGGTGATGAAGATATAAAATAAATCGGATATATACATATATATCTGATTCAAAAAGTACAACACAAAACAAAACAATCTGCTCTGACAGAATACAGCAATCATATAGCTAGTAACTCAACCCTGAATGAATCCAAATTAAAGCAAACTACTGGAATATTTAAGACACAAATATCAGCACAAGTAAGCAGTCATCTCAATGAAAAGGATGAGCTGAACATCCCCATGCCTAGTGTGATGGTGGTGGGGAGGGAATTGTAGTTGGAACAGAAGGCATGTTTGGCAGTGGGTTTGCCAGCATTGGAGGTAGCACTGCATTGGGAATTGCCGGCATGGTGGCTGGAACGGTTGGCAGAGTTGGGAGAGGAGTGCTGGGAAGCGGTGGCAGTGTGGCTGTTGGTAGGGACGGGATAGTCGGAAGCGTTGGGAGAGGAATGCTTGGTAGTGGTGGCAATGCAGCGGTTGGCAGTATCGGAATAGTCGGCAATCCGGGTTGAGAGGTCTGCATGAGGTGTCGCGCCGCCGAGCTTAGATGGAGGGTGACCATCACTAAACAGAGAAGAAGACCAAAGTTAGAGGCTGCCATTAATGGTGGATTGCTTTGCTTGATTTCAGTTATAATTATAAAAGAATTGAAGCTTGATAGTTGATATTGAATGAGGATTTCTATCAACAATTTATAGATGAAGATTCTTTCAAAGATTTGTTAAGGTAAGTATGAATGGGTGCTGGTTAGGTTAACTTATATTGATGCATCATTTATATTAATAGTTTTAGTAAAGATTAGTTACACTTATATTGATGATGAATCATTTATATTAATATTTTTATAAAAGATTAGTTAAATCAAGCTCACCTATCTTCCCAAAATATTGTAATATATATATATATATATTTTCCTCTGTGTGTGTGGTGGTTCTATGCCCTTAAGAAATAAGGGTTATGACTTAATTTTTTAAAAATATAATTAGATTTACACTTGTATTTGGTACAAATTATATATATATATATATATATATATATATATATATATATATATAGCGGTTAGATCATATGAAATTAGATGTTAATGTAAGAAATGAGAATATCTCAGCCATTGATTGCACAAGATCTGTGGTCATGCTTTAATAATTTTCGTTTTCATTTTATCCTTCCGGTACTTCATTATTACATATTTAAGGATATCTTTGTCATTTAACCTGTTTTAATTATGGTCTCTCCCTCAAATAAATGATTTTCTTTTTTGGTTTCCTTCTTTCACACGATTTGAATTTGTAATTCATTTTCTTTTCGATTTTTCATGAGATTTTGATTGTCTTGTTGAATAAGTTTTGATATTTCTCAATATTAATTCTTCTTCGTGTTTGTTTTATCCTTATTAATTTATATATATGATTTTGGGCGATGGTTTTGATTGGTTCTTAAGGTTAGATTCGAAGTTTTTGTGCTTTCTATGTTCACGTTTTTTTTCTGATTTTCTGATTTGTATATCATACGTGTTCCAGTTGTTTGAAACTTTTGGATGATATTTATTGATTATGATTTCACGATACTGCTTTTGATATATTGTTTAAAGAGTTTTGTTTTAAACATTTTTCGAAGTCTTTTATTTTTAGTATTGCATTATTCATTTGTTGTGATATTATGTTTATTATTTTGTTTATTAGCTTCATCAATCTTTTCATTACTTTTTTTTATTGAATTTCATGTTTGGTGATGCGATGTTCATTTTATCTGTTCTCAGGTTCATTTATACTAGAGAATTTAGAGAATTGGATGATGGTATTGGAAAAAATCGCAGAGATTGTGTCATTTAAGGAAGTAAAGTGCAGATAAAATCTAGGTTGCAGATTTTCATTCGTTGTACAAAATAACAATGTACAATTACATTCTTTTGAAGGAGATGTACAATTACATTAAATTTATTTTATAATGAACAACACTTGAGATAAAGTGGAGAATGACTAAAATAAAATGAAGAATCTCTAATATAAAATGCATGTCACGTGTAACATCAAAATTCACATCGAATTTATTTTATAATGAACTACAATTGAGATAAAATGAAGTAGACAATACATAAAATAAACAAAACACAACTTTTGTGTAGGAATGACTATGTTGCCCTTTAATGAAGTAAAATGAGGATAAAATGACGCGTTTTTTGTTGAATGCCTTATTTTCAAGCTTAATAATGCAACTTACATATGAGAATATATAAAACATGCAAATATGCATTATATAAGCCTGTAAATATGCATTATATACCCTTGTACAGTTGCAATATAATAATCACAAGGATTTTAAGATTTAGATTACTTTAAAACCAGACATATCGAATCAAGCCACGGACGATCGAATGCAATTTCAGAGTGAGGTTTTTACAATTTTTGTGGAGAATGCAATTTCTAATCGATATTCATTAAAATTTGAAATTATTAAAAAGTAGTGATAATGGAGCATAAAATTAGGGATAATGGAGCATAAAATATTCACTAAAATTTTAAATTATTAAAAAGTAGTGATAATGGAGCATAAAATTAGGAATTTTTCTAAATATAAATAGTGTGAAAAATGATAAAAATAATTAATTTAGGAAAATATTCATTAAAATTTGAAATCCTAAAAAAACATGAATAATGGAGCAAAAAATTAGGGATTTTTCTATTTTGTAGATTTAATGGGTATGAATTATGCCAATGCCCTTACTCTACAACTATAATTAGGTCGCCGATGCAACTTTTTAATTTCGGGTAGAAAATTGATCTTAGCTGTCCAAATGCCTAATTAGATGGACTAGATTCATTCTCTTCTCCCATCTAAGGGACCACTTGTGAAATTAACACACCCCTATATATATATATATATATATATATATATATAGAAGAGAGATCATGTAAAAAAAAATCCCCCTGTAAGAAAAAAGAATGAATCATGTCCATCAGATCTAAAAAAATCAATGGCTGACATGCAAACAAGCAATGACTAAAACACAATCAAGAAACAAAATAATCAAGCAACAACTTAAATACAATCAAGCAACATTGTAATCAAGCAACGACCTGAACACAATCAAGCAACGTCATAAACATAATCAACATCTTTCTCACTTTCTCACGTTAAGAACTAAAGAATTTAGATAAAATACAAAGCTTATAACAATAAGAGTTGTTTTATAAAATTAACCTATCAACAAATTATATTTGTATTATTTTTTTAGCACTATATTTATATCGTTTTAAAATAGAAAATAATATAAAATAGAGAAAATGTAATATTTTACTCAAAATGACACATATAATTGGCTGAGATTTTTATTATTGTTTATATTATTATTTATTTATATCTACTTTATAATATGAAAAATTAAAATAAATAATTTTTTTTTTGGTGGGAACAGTTATATGACTATTCTCTTCTTAATATATAGAAGATTATATATATATATATATATATATATATATATATATATATAAATATATTCAAGGCTGAACATATATCCATGAATGAACATAGACCAAAATCCAGCCCTTGATTTCGAAAATAGACGTCCCTGATTTTCTGTTTCCATTTATCATTGTCCATAGCTTCTTCTATCATTTAAAGGGCAAATTAGTCCTATACGGAAAAAAGTGAAATGAAATTAAATCTGCATGCGGATTTTTTGGATACAGTTACCTAAACAAATTCCCACGTTTTTTCCATTATTATCTTATAAATTGGAAAAAGAAATAAGATTATGTTGCATATTTTTGGGGTGCGGTTTCAACTTCCACTAATCTATTATTGTTAAATGCATAAACATCTTTAATTATTCGTACAATGATATTGCATAAAGATAACAATGATCTTAGAGCTGTATTAAAAATCAAGTAAGATTAAATAGACAAATCTTGATAAAATGATATTGAATACAAGTAACGATGATAATGTCGACAGCGTACAATGATATTTAATAAATATAACAATGATATTAAAGGTGAATTAAAATTCAATTAAGATTAAACCGATAATTTTTTATAAAATGATATTGACTACATGTAACAATGATAATATCAACAGCGTACGATGCTACACAACTGAGTTCACCCAATATAGAAAATAAATAAACAATTAACAATCCATTAAAAAAGAATTCGAACAATGACACATTTATTAAAAAATATGTGGATCTCCGCAGCTCAGCCAATCAGGGCGCTGTTCTTCGCCGACATCCTCTCTACCACCACGCCTTTCTCTTGAGGATGAATTAATAAATTAATTGAACCCTAGATATAAAACAAGCGTTGCAACAGACTTAATAAAAATGAACCAATTGGTTACAACTCACAATCAATGACAGTCTCACTCTCTCAATTAAAAGAGACATAATACACAAGAAAAGCAAGACATCCAAGTCCCACAGTTGCTCTTCAAGCCATGGAGCAACAGACCGACAACGAACGTGAATGCGAATTCAATATGTTCCAGATCTGAAAGCCCAAAACTCTCGAGAAAATGATACTAAAATTTGAGAAAGAAATTAGCAGCAACTACAGAAAATGAAATTCAAGAAAATGTGGTTTGGAATTGAATTTCAAGGCTGCTATTGGGCGTCCATGTATCCTGCATCAACAAGCACCTTCTCCCTCTTGGCCAACTCAATGTCTTCATCCACCATCATCTTCAGGGCGCTGTTCTTTGCCGACGTCCTCTCCACCGCCACGCCTTTATCTTGAGGATGAATTAACAAATTAATTGAACCCTAGAAATACGTGTGTAAATTTATATAAAAAAGCTTAATAAGTTAAATCCCAAGAAATTAGGTAACTACCATAATTATCAAATCTACTAAAAAGTGTAATAATATTTACTACCTAAAACACCATTTCAAATAAATAAAAAAATATAATGACTGCCATGTATCGTTATTATAACCATCAGATTAAAAAAATTAATGATTAGATTATAGGTCATTGTTCATTCATGGTATTTAGTTCGGATTTGAACGCAACTCTCTCTCTCTCTCTCTCTCTCTCTATATATATATATATATATATATATCACATGTTAAAAGTTAGTTTGTGCTAAATAAGAATAAATCTACACTATTCATTGAGATTAATTTTTTCTCCCTCAATAAATAGAAACAAATCAATTTTCTTCCAATACAATAGTGTATTATTGTCCTCTTTAAAGATCACATCCTTAATGTTAATTACAATTTCATTAATACTTTATTATTAAGTTTTATTTATTATATGATATATAAGAGTAAATATCACAATTGGAACGAGTTTATCTCAAATTTAAAATTTGTTAGTTAAATTAATTCAAATACAATTCGATCGAGTTTACTCTCTCTACACACTCCACCACCACTTATCGTCTTTTTCATTTTTACAAATTTAGACATGTTTTATGAGCTATCACTTTTGTTCGCTTTCATCAATATATATATATATATATATATATATATATATATATTAATATTTGAACCACCTCCCAGATAAGATATAAGACTAAATCTGATTCATTTATTTTCGAGATCTAACGATTAAGATTTTATTTTATTTTTTAAAATTTTTGTTTTTGTTTTTATTTTGAATTTGAATGAAGGAGATTATTGTAAATTTATAATGAGAGTTTATCTCTTTCCATAACCATTCCCTTAATTATAGTTGATAATTTATTTTCCATATCAATTTTTTGTAGGGGTTTTACCGTGAACTGAATCACCAAAACCAAATGAACCGGATCGGATCTATGGATATTGCTCATAATTAAATTACTCAAAACCCTAGCATGCTCCTATGAATTTAATACGAGATTGTGGACTGAGAGATTACCGTAATTCCGTAGGGTCTGTACCGATCTTTTGCGTTTGAATTCCAAACTTCAATTCAACCACGCAAATCGAATTTGTCTGTGGAAACAGAAATTAGCAACTCTAATTTCAAGAACAAATTCGAAAATAAAGAAAGGGAAAGAAGAAATCCGTTGTTCTCCAGATCAGGTCTTCAGATCTGTGTCCCGGTGCTGTTCAGATCTACTACTGGTGAGGACTCCGTAGATCTGTGGCTTGAGCAGGACTAGAGTTTGAAAACTCTCCTCCTTTCTCCTCAAAATCGGCGCCTCCCTCTCTCTCACTAGGGTTAGGGTTTTTCAGTTGTGTTGGTATTTAATTCATGAGAGAGAGCTATCTATTTATAGACCTAGGGTTAGAAACCCTAATGGGCCATTTTGGGCTCAATTCAGCACACTTGTTGGGCCAGACCTGGGACCTAATGCAAATAATAAAGTGGGCCTATAAATTAATTAATTCCCATGTCCACAACCCAGGACACAATTAATTAATTAATATTAATTCTTTTTCACCACAGAATTAATACTGACCTACCCCTTTATTACCACGTTGTGAGAACGGGTTGCATTAATTGAGAATCCCCATATTTAAGGTTACCGGACACTCATTGATTAATCGAAGCCTCTGACAAGCTCTACCTACAATTAATTAATATCTTATTATTCCTGAGTAGTACCACTCAAACCTTATCACTCGTGCCTGAACTTAATCAGCCTGCAGGACTTTGGCACGATGAATGTTATTGAGCTCCTCAGGAATGTCCCCATCCTATTACTCGGATATGGTTACCTAAGTTCAGTCTCAGGCGGTACTACACGAACTGCTGTTACCCAAGATGCGGATATACGAGCGCGCTGTGTTGGCTCTCCACCATGGCAAGTCAAAGCAACAGTCAACCCGTGCAAACCCCTGAACCTTCGTTAGGGTTTGGACTCAATCAATATAACGAGATCTTTTATTCGCTGATGTCAGACAGACGAATATATCTCACTGCGGTCCATCAATACGCCACCTCTGCGTACCCGCATGTCAAGTAATCAAGACAGACTACTTATTCCGACAATGCCGCAGCCATCCGGACAGACGTATCCTCATACGCTGTCTTGGCTGTGATTATGTTTATGTCTCACTAGGTCAAGTGATCATACTGTCTTCTGTGATCTACATCACGCCGTATGATTGTCCCTATCGGTGAGACAAGAGGATACCATTGTTCATACATGTACGATTGTTAACAGATAGGAGAAATAAACCGTTGTATACACATTGTAATAAATGCTTTCAGTATACAAAATCCATCAATCTCCCACTTATACTCAAAGCATAACTAAGCTATTACAGAGTATACAGTTTGTCTATCTAGTCTGTTGTCTCTAACCACTATCAGTGGTCGGCATCCACCTCAGACCCAGTTCACGAATAT
>JAPKLW010001332.1:86361-137562 GCA_026898455.1 Plectranthus barbatus | reverse complement strand
CTACAATTAATTAATATCTTATTATTCCTGAGTAGTACCACTCAAACCTTATCACTCGTGCCTGAACTTAATCAGCCTGCAGGACTTTGGCAGGATGAATGTTATTAGCTCCTCAGGGAATGTCCCCATCCTATTACTCGGATATGGTTACCTAAGTTCAGTCTCAAGCGGTACTACCCGAACTGCTGTTACCCAAGATGCGGATATACGAGCGCGCTGTGTTGGCTCTCCACCATGGCAAGTCAAAGCAACAGTCAACCTGTGCAAACCCCTGAACCTTCGTTAGGGTTTGGACTCAATCAATATAACGAGATCTTTTATTCGCTAATGTCAGACAGACGAATATATCTCACTGCGGTCCATCAATACGCCACCTTTGCGTACCAGCATGTCAAGTAATCAAGACAGACTACTTATTCTGACAATGTCGCAGCCATCCGGACAGACGTATCCTCATACGCTGTCTCGGCTGTGATTATGTTTATGTCTCACTAGGTCAAGTGATCATACTGTCTTCTGCGATCTACAACACGCCGTATGATCGTCCCTATCGGTGAGACAAGAGGATACCATTGTTCATACATGTACGATTGTTAACAGATAGGAGAAATAAACCGTTGTATACACATTGTAATAAATGCTTTCAGTATACAAAACCCATCATTTTTTTCTTCTACACGTATTGTGTTTAGATATATTTTTTTCAACCCTTAAAACTATTCTACGGAATAAGTGGTGGAATGGCTGCCGCCACATTCTTTCTGGAAGAATATCATGGCGATGGGGACTCTCAGAATCTTCACACTCCCAATCTATCCGCATCGGCAATATTGCCTTGCGCCACCATTGAGGAGGCCGAAGTCGCAATTACTCTGCCACTAAGTCCGACTATATTTTCTTCTGTCACAACATCATCTTTCTCTTTCTCATTTTCTCTCTCTTTCCCTTCTATTAACTCTTTCTCAAATACTTCTTCAACACTTGTGTTAGCCCTTACAAAATTGAACCCATAGTCCTTCGATACTGTGCGCTGCTACAAATCCGGTCATAAAACAAACAAACAAACAAACGCGGGCGACTATGTATTTGACTTTGTGTTTTTTTTTTTTCGAGGTATGTGGAAAATGCAACATAAGCAATATACTTCTTTTTTACATTCTCAAAGGAAGGAGAAGAGCACGATGTCGTCACGTACACTACCACAAACATCGTTTCACAACAGGTAAGAGAGATTTAGCCATCGTCTATTTATAATTATATATGTTGTAGTAATTTACAGGTAAAGTTGCATATATTAAGCATGTACATTTGCATATATTCACATGTTTGTGATTTAAGGTTTTATTTTTGTAGTTAGTGATACTCCAATTGTTAAGAGCTCGTTGAAACAATTCAAGGGACACACTTTTTGGATATTAGATGATGAGGTTGAATTTTATAGAGAATATGCAAAAATTATTGGATTCGATATTCATCTATCGAGTTCAAAGAAGAAGCAGGATGTCTTAACTACGTAGTTGTAATAATTAAGCTTGTAAACGTGCATTGTTTAAGCCTGTGAACTTGCATTTATCAAGTTTGTAAACTCGCATTATATTATTTTTTTATTTTATAGTTGTGTGTAAAATTTTGGAGAATGTAAATATATGTAGTTGCAGCAGTTTAGCCCATAAAATTACAGTGTTTAAGTCTGTAAACTTGCATTGACTAAGCCTGTAAATTTGCTTCATACAACTGACTATTTTTTTTTATCTCAATGTAAACTTGGTATATTTTAAGATACTGCAATGAATTAGTTAATATAATGCATATATGTTTGATTAATAATGCAACTTTCGATGAAGTATAAATATTGTTATAATTTTGAATTCAACAATAAAAAACTGATACTATTAAGTAGCATAAAATACATCTTCAATTATGCATCATACAAGTATTCATACTTGCATCAATGCAACCATTTTTATGACTAGTGTAATATTATCTATTATAATCGTGTGTCAAGTTTTAAGATACTGCAACAAATTAGTTTATATAATGCAACAATATTTTATAAATAATGCAACTTTTCGTGTAAAACAAAAATCAAAATTCCTGAAAATTAGGGATAGTGACCTATGAAATTCAAAAGTTTTTAAAATAAATTGTAAAATTTTACTTAAAATTCAAAATTAATGATTAAAAATAAATTAATTTTGAGATGTTGATAATTTAAGGATCAAATCCCACAAAATTAGGAAGGAAAGAGAAGTTAATTTTGAAATGCAATAATTTAGGATCAAATCCCATGAATTTAGGAAATAAAAATCTCGCAAAAATAATTATGATGCCAAAATGAGAAAAAAAGTCCAAAAAATGCAACCTTTTTTCCGTATTACTGCAACGAATTTTTAAATTAAAAATATTTGATCTGAGTCATTAATTTAAAAAATCAATGCACCAGATTTGGTCTTATATCACATCTAAAAGGTGGTTGTTACTATAATGCACCCCTATATATATATATATATGTGTGTGTGTGTGTGTGTGTGTGTGTGTGTGTGTGTCTTTATGTTAGAAATTATGTAGTTTGATGATTTGTTAGACACCTTCATCAGCTGGAAGTTGTATAGAATTTGATAAGTAGATAAATTTTTAGTAAAATATTAGTTAGGGCTGATTTGGTTTTAGCATGTGCAAGCTGAGGAAACCAAATTGGGGACTAAAAACTATGACAATACGATTCTCAAGTGAAGGCATAGAGATTGCAGTTGAAAAATGCTTCTCAGAGGAAGCTAGTTGAGTAAAGTTTCTAACTATTAAAAGAATAAGTATTTGATTGTTGAAAGGTCACTTGAGGAAGATTCAGAGTTGATTGAAATTTCAATCAACTCTGAGATAACTTACCTAAGAAGATATAATATGTTGGGAGTGCTTCCCAACTTATATATAAACTATTAGGTAAAGAGTATGCTTAAGGTGAAGGGATTCGTGAACTAAATCACGAAGTCCGTTTGCCAAGGATCGTTAATTGGAATATCAAAAATAAATTGCTATGCCTATGAACAATCCTAGCATGCTCCTATATTATTATGCATAAGAAGGTTATGCGGAATACCTGGATTGATGAACGATGAAGAACGCGTGCGCGGAGATGCCCTTTGATCTTTCCCACGCACCAGATTTAATTTCCTAACAGATTGAGGAAATTAATCTATGAAAATAAATAAGATATTTTCGAAAATAAGAGGAGAGAGAAGAAGAAGAATCCTCCTTATCTGATCTTCTGATCTGTATCCCAACTAGATCTGAAAATCTGGTGAAGATTATCTATCAGATCCTTTGCCCGGTTGAGAAGCAGAATTTCCTCCTCGTATCTCAAACTCAATCGATCACCACAGCTCCCAATGCTCTGGTTTGCTGTGTGCAACTTGTGATCTTATGAGTTGTAGGTGTATTGAGGTCTGAGGTACTGAGGCCTATTTATAGGAAATTCTTGGCTTCTATTGGGCTTGAGTTATCATGGGCCAGACCAGGGACCAGAATGCAAATAGCAAATAAGGCCTATCAATTAATTAATTCCCATATTCAACCCAGAATATAATTAATTAATTAATATTGATTCATGCCACCAGAGAATCAATATTGTCCTACCTATTTGCTACCACGTTTTGAGGAACGGGTTGCATTGGACTCGGTTTATCCCCACATTTAAGGTTACAGACATTCGTTAATTAATTTAAGCTCTGACAAGCTATTTAATTAATTAACATCTTTAATTCCTGAATCAATCCACTCAAACCTTTTTCACTTATGCTTGAACTTAATTAGCCTGCAGGACTTTAGCATAACGAACCTTTTGAGCTGTTCAGGGAATGTCACCATCCTATACTGGATGTGGTTACCTAGTTCAGATACCAGACAGTCATACACAGATTGATATCACCCAAGACTGCAGAAGTACAGGTTCAACTAGAACCCTCTCTGCAACTCAAAGTGATATACAATATATGTATACTTCTGTATCCTCATATAGGTTTAAGATTCCATCGAGTCATAAAGATCTAGATTCTTTTAATGTTAGATAAAAGAATCGATCTCGACTTAGGTCCTCATCAATGTGTACCCCACACCAGCATACCAAGACATCCAAGATAAGATGCTTATCCGCATATGCTGCAGCCTACACCGACAGTTTATCCTGGAACTGTCTCAGCTGTGATGACTATCTATATCTCGCTAGGTCAAACGATCCATACTATCTTCCGTGATCTTCTACACACCGTATGATCTCTCTATCGACGAGATAAGAGGATAATTGTGTTTGCGACACATGTTTGTTAATTCAGACATGAGATGAACATACAACAATTATGATTCCCAGTATATTAACCAATAAACCTTGTACATAATATACCAATCATAATGCTTTCAGTATATAAATCCATCAATCTTCCACTTATACTCAAAGCATTATACATTTGCTTTCCAGAGTATAACACATCTAAACTAATCTAGCTATTACATCAAGCATTCTACGTGGCTAGCTTTGCCATCAGCCCAAGGCTACGTACATGCATCTCGTAAACCTTCTGAGGCAGAGCTTTTGTGAATAGATCCGCTAGATTATCTTTCGTATCAATTTTCTCTATCAGCACATCACCCCTTGCTATGATTTCTCGTATAATATGGTACTTCCTTTCAATGTGTTTTGTTGCTCTGTGAGTTCGTGGTTCCTTAGAATTAGCCACAGCTCCCGAGTTATCACAATACACCGTGATTGTTCTGGGCAGCTGAGGAATCACGTCCAACTCCAGAAGGAAGTTTCGAAACCATACCGCTTCTTTCGAAGCTTCAGAAGCTGCCACATATTCGGCTTCCATGGTGGAGTCCGCAATGCACTTCTGCTTTGCACTCCTCCATGATATGGCCCCACCTCCCAATGTAAATACATAGCCAGAGGTGGACTTCTTTTCATCTCGGTCTGCCTGGAAATCCGAATCAGTATAACCCACAGGGCACAACTCATCACACTGATAAACAAGACAATAGTCCCTTGTTCTTTTCAAGTATTTGAGTATGTGCTTTACCGCGGCCCAATGCGCCTGTCCAGGGTTAGACTGGTATCTTGCTACCATGCCTACGACAAAGCAGATATCTGGCCTCGTACATAACATTGCATACATGAGGCTACCCACGGCCGATGCATACAGCACGTTGCTCATCTCATCTTTCTCCTTTTGTGTCACCGGACACTGATCCTTGGAAAGATGTATGCCATGTCTGAAGGGTAACAGACCTTTCTTGGCATTATGCATGTTGAAACGGGCAATCATAGTATCCACATATGACCCTTAAGACAAGGTCAGCATCCTTTTATTGCGCTCCCGCAATACTTTTACCCCTAGGATGTATCCTGCCTCCCCAAGGTCCTTCATATGAAACTGCTCGAATAACCACCCCTTTATGCCCGACAATACTTCCACATTGTCGCCAAATAGGAGAATATCATCTACATAAAGTGCAAGGAATACCACGCTTCCGCTGACACACAGACGGTACACGCAACTCTCGTTTGAACATTGTGAGAATCCATAAGATTTAATCACCTCATCAAAACGGAGATTCCATGACCGTGAAGCTTGTTTAAGTCCATACAGCGACTTCCTTAGCTTCCAGACCAAATGTTCTTCGCCCTTCTGCACATAACCTTCTGGCTGTTGCATATAGATGTCCCTACCTTCTTCAAGGTACTCGTTTAGAAACGCGGTTTTGACATCCATCTGCCAGATTTCTAGGTTCTTATGTGCTGCTATGGCCAGGAGTATTCGAATGGACTTAAGCATGGCTACCGGTGAGAAAGTCTCGTCATAGTCTACACCCTCTTTCTGACTATAACCTTTCGCCACCAGCCTTGCTTTGAAAGCTGTAATTTCCCCATTCGATCCTTTCTTTCTTTTGTATACCCATTTGCACCCTATGGCTCTATGGCCATCCGGCAAATCAGTTTTCTGGTATACATCCATAGCAGTAATGGATTCTATTTCAGAATCCATGGCGATCAGCCATTTGTCCGCATCTTTATCAGATACTGCCTCGTCATATGTCCAGGGATCGGTATCATCTAGTCCATTTTCCAGGATCAAGTCAGAAGACTCTCCCACGAACATATACCTCTCGGGTTGGTGACTAACCCTCCCACTGCGACGAGGCATCTGAGCTGTGTCAGTAGTTGGCACAGTACGCGTTTGTTCCATACCTTGCATTAATGGCAGTGTTGGTATATTCTCACCTGTTACAGGTGGATTTACCACTACACTGGGCTTTCCTGATGGAATTGCTTCTTTATTCTCAAGCTCGTGGAGAATAATTTCACTCTTGGATCTGTGGTTTCTTACATATTCGTCCTCCAAGAATCTCTCGTTGGTACTGACAACGACTTTCTGATTCTCTGGACAATAGAAGTAACCACTTTTCGTTTGCCTGGGATATCCTACAAACAGCATCAGCTTGCCCCTGCTTTCTAACTTATCAGGTTCCTTTGTCAGCACATATGTTGGACAACCCCAAACCCTCACTCTGTTCAAACTTGGCTTTCGCCCATACCAGAGTTCCAGAGGTGTTTTAGGAACTGATTTAGAAGGTACCAGGTTAAGCAAATAGGCCGTTGTTTCCAAGGCATATCCCCAAAACGAAATCGGCAAGCTTGTATAACTCATCATTGACCTGACCATTTCTAAGAGAGTTCTATTTCTTCTTTCCGCTACACCATTTTGTTGAGGGGTTCCCGGTGCAGTCCACTGGGATGTAATCCCGTTATCTGACAAGTACTGCAAGAACTCGTTGCTGAGGTATTCCCCACCACGATCTGATCGTAGTGTCTTGATAGTCTTACCAAGCTTCTTTTCTACCTCAGTCCGGAATTCTTTGAATTTCTCAAAGCATTCAGACTTATGGCGAAGCAAATAGACATATCCGAATCTTGAGTAATCGTCAATGAATGTGGCGAAATACTCATAACCTCCACGAGCTTGCGTGGACATTGGTCCACATAAGTCAGAGTGGATCAATTGCAACACATCCTCTGCTCGAAATTGGCTTGCCTTAAAAGGCCTGGTCGTCATCTTTCCCTCTATACAGGACTCACAGACTTGATGCGGTACCACTTGGAAAGAATCCAAGAGACCGTCGCATGTTAGTCGTTTAATCCTCTTTAGATTGATGTGACCTAATCTCAAGTGCCAGAGATATGTTTGATCCTCATCGGAAGAAAACTTTCTCTTTAAATGATTATTATTATTAGATGACATTCACGGAAGATTTATGCATACAATCAATGATATAGAGAGAGTCAATCAGTTTGCCATGACAGATAACACCGTTATTACCAATGATAGAAACTCCACTATCAAAAATAACTGAATATCCATCACAAAATAACTTGGAAACTGAAATTAAGTTCCGCCGAAAAACCGGCACATATAAAACATCTCTCAAAATCAGAACATTGTTTTCAAAGCATAAAGTAAAATCTCCAATGGCTACTGCTGAGACTCGTTCTCCGCTGCCCATTGAGATGGTAATCTCGTCATGCTTCAGCTGCCTTATCGGCCTGAACCCCTGCAAAGTATAACAAACATGGTCAGTAGCTCCAGTATCCACTACCCAAGAATGGGTAGAAACTGATGCTAAACATGTTTCCGTTATAAATGCACATGACGCACCTTGTCCAGTCTTCCTGACTTAACAATCTTTCTTCCAGTGACCAGCCTTGCCACACCTGAAGCACTTGTCTCTTTTAGCAGGCACGCCCGGTGTCCTTTTCAACTTTCTACCAGAAGTTGTACCTTTGGTTCTCTTCTTAAACGTTCCTTTGCGCCTCTTGCCAGCCAGCGCAACAGGACGATTACTAGAAGTAGCCAAAGCAACCTTTTCTGGCTGCATGACTGATTTCGCTGCCATCAAGTCATTGAGTAGCTCGTTAAGAGTGTACTCTTTCTTGTTCATGACAGCATTCAGTCTAAAGTTCTCATAAGACTTTGGCAGAGAGTTTAGGATGATATCAACATGCGCTTCCGCATCGATACCTCCCCCATGCAGTGTAAGCTCATCCATAAGATGAGTCATACCCACCACATGCTCTCTGACCGAGCTTCCTTCCGCCATTTTCTTTCCCACGATTTCCCTCATGAGATTGAATCTGACAGCTCGGTCTGACTCACCATAAGTCGCTGTGAGGTTGTCCATAATGTCACTAGCATTCTCATATGAGTGATGCTGTTGTGCAAGAACCTTGGACATCGTAGTCATCATATAGCATTTCACTATATTATTTGACTTGAGCCACTCGTTATAGTAGCTCTTTTCCTCATCAGTCGATGCATTAGTGAGTTCAGCCGGACGAGGCTTATCAAGGACAAACTTGTGCTCCTCTGCGACAAGGATGTAATCCAAGTTGCGTTTCCATTCTTGGAAATTGGGACCGGTTAATTGGTTTTGTGCTAAGATATTGATTACGTTTGGTAAAGACATGTCTGAAAATAATAAATTAAAACACTAATTAAAACATAGTCGCAGAACATTGAAACAATTAAATATTGAAACCTTATGATAAAACAATATTAATGTTTCCTCCAATTTGCCTAAGTGTTACTATTGCAAGCCACACATGTGGACGTTTACAACAAAACACCTAACCAGACTGCATCTTTCAATTCCAGTACTTTAATTCCAATCCATGCCCGGGTTCCTTAGTCAAATGGAATTAATAACTGGAGACTAACTTAAGACCATATTATCCTACTGAGCAGGGACTTCACATATGAGTTATACTCTGGACAATATCTAAGCTAGCTTACCACCAAAGCCAACCCTCCCATATAAGGATCTATTTTAATACACCTGATCCCTTATAATAAGGTTGTCTCATTTAATTCAATCCCTAGAGAACTTATGAAAATTCAATACGCAAGCTACACATGTAGACGTTTACGCATGAACTCCCACTTCTCACATGAAATAAGTGTTTGTTTTAAGAAATCCTATCTATTAGAACTTATGAACAATAAATTAAGTAAGCTACACATGTAGACGTTTACCTAATAAATTATCCACTTCCAATAAAGGATCGCTTTGTGGAGGTCTTACTAAATTATGAGCTTAGTAATTTTTAGTTCATAAGGTTCAATTGCACAGATTATTTTATGTAGCCATAATTATAACGTTGCTAAAATTCTATCATGCAAAGCATGAACCCCGAATTTATAGTCATAATTAATTACATAAAATAAATCACATAACATGCTTTAAAGCCGTAAATAAAAGCAGTAAACGTGCTCTCTATTTTCTACAACATGCTGATATGCTGCGCAATTATTTTAAACACGTATATCATGCGAAGACAGATAATAAAACAAATAAAAATGTCCTCGTGGCCCCATGATACAAAACAAAATAAATCTAACTATTACAAGTTGGAATTTATTTTACAGATCTTCGACTGGGCTCCCACTACTTGGACTGAGATCTTGATTTATTTTCTGAACTTGGGCCTCCAAGATTTGATCCATCAGAAAATTGGACAACTGGGCCAGTTAACGAGATCGCAGGCCTAAGCACACATTGCAAGCCCAATAGCCCGCGAGAACTCGGCCCGAAGAGCCACCACCGGCGAAACACCATCGCCGACGACCCGCCTTCGTCGTGAGGGCTCCCGGCATGCACAACATCCATGCACGTACGTGCATGGATGTAGTCCGCGATACCGCCTCCTCCGACCGTTGCCCGTTTCGCATGCCGCCGCCCCGACTTGCCCCGACCGTCGCCCGAACTGCCGTTCACTCTTCTTCTCTTCCGTTGGCCTCCGTGACTTGCCGGAATCGTGCAAGGATCGAACCGGGGTCGCGCGAACCACGCGAAAAACCCTAGGGTTTTTCCGCGTCCGGCCGCACGCCCAGCCGCCGTCCCAGCCCGCGTCGCCGGCAACCGAGCCACCACCATCACCTACCCCGCCTGCCGACGCTGACCGAGGGAGGAGGGACCGCCGCCGGCGAGCGCGCAGGGTCACAGGCCCGCTGCGCGCGCGCCCGCGCCCTTCGCCGCGCGCCGCCACCCCTGGCTGGCCTCGCCTCCTCGCCCGTGTTGTCGACCTCGCCCCGGAGCCGCCGCACCTGCCCTGGCCGGCGTGGGCGCCGCGGCCGTGCGCCTGAGTGCGTATGCGCGCGCCGCGCGCGCTGAAACCCTAGGGTTTCCGCGCCCGGCTGCGCCGTCGCCGCCATCGGCCGCGCCCCCTGCTACCGTGCCCGCCGTCGTCGACTGCCGTGCATGGCGCTCGCGCCGTGTTGGCACTGTCACGCGTCGTGCGGCCCTTCGTTCTTCGCGTTCTTCGTTCTTTGTGTTCTTCGTTCTTCGTTTTACAGATTTAATTTTTTGAAATAAAATTACATGGGATAATTCTAATTACAATCTAAAAATTCTAATCTAACCACGGATTTATCTCGTGGGTGAAAAATGAATCCATATAAATGGGCGGATTAACCCGAGGAACCACGAGGACGAAAAATATAAAATCAATCCATAAACCATCCATTGCATGCAATTAATAATAATAATCATGCATGTTCATAGGCAATATTATTTTTCCGATAGAGCCAATTAATTAAACCTGGCTCTGATACCAATTGAAGGGATTCGTGAACTGAATCATGAAGTCCGTTTGCCAAGGATCGTTAATTGGAATATCAAAAATAAATTGCTATGCCTATGAACAATCCTAGCATGCTCCTATATTATTATGCATAAGAAGGTTATGCAGAATACCTGGATTGATGAACGATGAAGAACGCGTGCGCGGAGATGCCCTTTGATCTTTCCCACGCACCAAGATTTAATTTCCTAACAGATTGAGGAAATTAATCTATGAAAATAAATAAGATATTTTCGAAAATAAGAGGAGAGAGAAGAAGAAGAATCCTCCTGATCTGATCTTCTGATCTGTATCCCAACTCGATCTGAAAATCTGGTGAAGATTATCTATCAGATCCTTTGCCAGGTTGAGAAGCAGAATTTCCTCCTCGTATCTCAAACTCAATCGATCACCACAGCTCCCAATGCTCTGGTTTGCTGTGTGCAACTTGTGATCTTATGAGTTGTAGGTGTATTGAGGTCTGAGGTACTGAGGCCTATTGATAAGCTCGTTTTTCTACTCTCTTATCGCATTGTTTTTCTTTTCTTTTATGCATTTTAGTATGTTTTCTCTCCGCTCGGTCTCAAGTACACCAAATTAGTCAATCTGATAAGCAAATTAGCTCAATTCCTACAGTCTAGTACATCTTTTTGGATAGTGTCATGGATTCTTAATCCCACTATCAATATTCACCTCTCGGTCCTTTTATCAATAGCTAGACATCTAAATTAATCATCACCTCTCGGTCCTTGAATTAAATTAGAATTATAAAATAAGAACAGGAATCATGAACCCAATTAATTAATCCTAACATGCATCCATAATAATATCAAACCCTAGAGCCCGCGAGGGTTTCTAGCCACTCATCGCAGATAGAAATCCAAAAGAAAACATATTAAATTGCATAAAAGTAAAGAACTTATAAGAAAATAAAAGGGTTTCGTGTTTCCCAACTCTCTAAACTCTAAAAACTAAAAAATATGATGATTCATATGATAGCTCCCCTGAAAAAGTCGAATTTACTAAGTATTTATAGGGGTGGATGTGTATCCTATCAAAACTAGGGCTAAAGATATGAATAAATCCGATTTTCATCAAATTCCTGCGCCAGCAGACCCGCGTCGATCGATGTGGATTGGCATCGATCGACATGGCTCTCTCTTCGGCGTTGATCGATGTGGATTCACGTCGATCGACGTGGTCTCTCACCCCTTCTGCGTGGTCTCACGGTTTTGGCCATAACTTCCTCTCCCGAAATCCGATTGACCCGATTCCAGTTGCATTGGAGAGCTAACTCAAAGCTTCATCCAATGCCATGTGCCAATAGCCTGAATTCCTCTTGTGGAAGAATTCTTCACTGCTACTCTTACACGTCACTGCTTTCGGAACGGTTTTCTCGTGAACTTAGGCCTAAAACCTGCAAAAACACCAAGACGCGCATAATACCACCTAATATAGACTCATGCATAAAATATATATATAAATTCAATAAAACTACATAAAATAGTAGAAAATAATAGATAAGCGAGTAAAATAATGAGCTTATCAATCGTGTATTTTGCCGCAGCTCTGGTTAACCGCAAGGCCTCGGTTTGATGCATTGGTAGGATGCCGTGAACAAGGTACCTCCGGATCGGCTCAATCCATGACTCACCAATGGATATGTCTAGAATTGCGGCTCTAGGTGCTGCGGGTTCTTCAGCGCACGTGACAGCGATGGGTTTGCTTTGCCTTGTTTGCTTGGTGGAGGCCAAGTTTGCTAATGCGTCAGCCTCCTAATTTTCTTCTCGTGCAATATGTTTTAGTTCGCATTCATCGAACTCCCTGCGGACTTCTCGTGCTAAATCATAGTATTTTTGTAGCCGAGGTTCTTTGACCTGGTAGTGGTCCTCCATTTGCATTACCACTAGCTGGGAATCCCCGTGCACCTGTAGGCGGCGAGCTCTTAGCTCTTTTGCGAGCTGCATTCCTCGGATTAATGCTTCTTACTCCACCTCATTGTTTGTTTCCTCGAAGTTTAGCCGAATGGCTCTTTCGAACAATTCTCCCCATGGGCTTCGTAACTTAATTCCAGCACCGTTGCCATGCATGTTACTGGCCCCATCGACCTGAAGAATCCATGGTTCTTTTGTTGTTTCTCCAACTTCCAGGTTCACGATTTCTTTTTCTGCATCTAGCTGGAGCTCGGTTGTGAATTCTGCTATGAAATCCGCCAATACTTGGGATTTGATTGTTGTGCACAACTCGAATTTGAGGTCGTAGCCTCCTATCTCTATTGCCCATTTCAGTAACCTGCCAGACAAACTTGGCTTTGAAAACACGGTTCGCAGGGGGTAGGAGGTTACTACCTTTATGGGGTGCGACTCAAAGTATGGTCGCAATTTCCTCGATGCGGTTACCAGAGCGAGTGCTAGCTTTTCCAATGTTGTGTATCTTGTTTTGGCATCGAGTAGCGGTTTACTCGCATAATGCACGGGGTGCTGCTTCCCCGCACTTTCCCTAACCAGTACTGCTCCGAGCGCGTGCTCGAAGATGGACAAGTATAGTAGTAACGTCTCTGTCTCTTCGGGTTTGGACAGTAGAGGTGGACTTGCGAGGTAATCTTTCAGCTGTTCAAGCGCTCTTGCGCATTTGTCTGTCCACTCGAACTTCTTTCCCTTGCGAAGAACTTTGAAGAACTCGTGAGTTCGATCCGAATATCTGTAGATAAATCGGCTCAGGGAATGTGAGCTCCTCAGGGAATGTCCCCATACTAAAGCGGATATGATTACCTACATGTACGGCCTAAGCAAGCCACACATAAACCGCCACACCCAAGATGCAGATATAAGAGTACATGAAAGACTCGCCACCATAGCAAGTCAAAGTGTGGTCAACTTATGCATGCCCCTTAGCTTTCCATTAGGTTTAAGATCATAACAAGTATCTAGAGATCTGGCACATTCATATGTCAATTAGAATGACATATCTCACTGTTGATCCCATCAATACATAAAGATGTACCGACACATCAAGTAGCTAGGATAAGCTCACTTATAAACTGATGTGCCGCAGCCTAAACCGACAGCCTATCCAGGGACTGTCTTAGCCGTGATACTGTTTATACCTCGCTAGGTCAAACGATTCATATGATCCCCTGTGATCTCCTACACACCATATGATCATCCCTATAGGTGAGATAATAAGATATTATAGTTCATATCGTATGTTTGTTATATCATATAGCGACTATGTAGATGTAATACATTTATGAAGACCAGTGTATCAAGCAAGCACACTTAATCATAAATGCTTTTAGTATACAATCCCAACAGGGACACACTTTATTGAGATTTGTGTAATCCACACAGACCCTATTCTTGCAATTCTTTTTCTTCACCACCACGACGTTGGTGAGCCACGTCGGGTATTTCACTTCTCTCACGGATCCAATGTCCAACAATTTTTGAATTTCCTCGTTGATTGCCTCATTTTTTTCTGCTTGGAATCTCCTCCTTTTCTGCAACCCAATCGAAGATCAAATCATTCAAATCAAGTCAAACTAACTAAACTAAACTTAGATAGAGATAGAGAGAAAAGTGAACCAGAGTAGAGCACCGAATACCAGCCATTCCCCCAAAACTTAGTCAAGTTAGACTAAGTTTGCAAAAAGGTATGCGGTGCAATCTCACTCCACTTAATCCTTCAAATATTTCTTCAAAGAAAATCAAAACAAACTAAATCACTAAACAAGATAAGGAGGTAAGAGAGAAGAAAAGTAACCCGAAGCTGGCAACCGGCACATTCACCCAAACATAATCAAGTTAGACTAAGCTTCTAAAATAGCCGACGATAGTAAATCACTCCTCATACTCCAAACGCTTCCCCCTAGCACATGTAAATCAAGTGATTAACAAACAAACAAGAAACATTATTAACATTATCTAAGCAAGAATTTAAAACAAACGAAAGCGCTTCCTTAACGTCGGTAGCTAGACGACCTTACCACATCATCCATTATAAAAAATCTTGTGGGTTTTTAATACACCTTTCTCCCTTAATTTGCATTTACTTGGGAGCAATTTGTCCAAGGCGATCTTTCTTTCACTCCTTTCATCTCTCCAAGGAGGATTGATTATCTTGTCGAACTCAAATTGCATGAATGAGTGCTCCTTCTTTAAAGTATTCTTCAAGCAATTCTCCAAACTAATCCCCACTTCAAGAAACTCATTGATCCACTCATCCAATGCACTCACCATTCTCTCCTCAAACTTTTCTACTTTGTCTATCACTCGTGAAGGAAATTTAAGCATCACATCGCCACATAGACTTTCCGACATAATTTCCTCATCATGTTTCTCTCCTTCGTCATTTCGTACCAAGGCCGAAACTTTTTTCATCACCTTAAGTGAAGGTATCTCAAGATCACCATTCTTCTCACTTTCAATGTGTATCTTCTCCTCCTCGGTGCCATCATCCTCTTTCTCTTCTTGAGGTAACTCTTTTATCTTCTTTCTTTGATTCTTCTTCTTGTATCTCCTTTTCTCTCATATCTTGAATTCTTACTTCCTTAAGTATCATTACCGCATCCTCACATTCATCTTCCAAAATTTCATCAATCTCCTCACAACTTCCTTCGAGACCTATTTCCTTGTCAATTGGATATTCTTCCACTCGAGGTTCCTCACTCACCTTCTTCAAGATATCGGATAGTTGCATTCTTAACTCCAAAAGCCTTCCCTCGAGCTTTTCCGGTTTCCTCTCCAAAGCTTCCCAAGATGATCTCGCTTCTCTAACTCTTTCATGATCACGGCTACCCCATTCATCATAATGAACTTTTGTTATGGATGGATTCCAAGTATGGTTCTCATAACGTCTACATGGAGAGTAGCCATTAGATGGGGGATAGTTCATGTTGTTCTGGAGGTCACAATTCCCCCATTTATCTCCGTATCTTTCATTACTACACTCCTCTTCTTCATATCCCCAATTCGGCTTCACCTTCCGATCATGTCTCCTCTCTTCCATCCATGGGTAGCTCTCTTCAAATACCAACCGGATTGGCCTCCTCGGTCGTTGTCTCTCAACCATCTTTGCTCTCATCTCGTCCAATTCCCTTTGGAGATTGTTAAGCCTCTCCGAGTGAGTGCCTCAATGATTCTCCATATAGTACCTAAAATAGTCCAACAACCTCAAAGTAACACAAAATAGTAATCAACAAACAACTTCTACAAAACATATTTACAAACACCTACAAACTTCACAAAAGCCTATTACAAAACAAAAACAATCCAACAAAACAAAATTAGAACAATTACCAAACAAATGTTAGTAACAATATTCACACAAGCAATTCTTCAAACACCTAGCTTTCAACTCTCAAACTTTCAACAATATCCAAAGACCTACATAGAAAAAATCCCCGACAACGGTGCCAAAAACTTGATGTGGTTAGAATTGATCACTCAAAATTAACACTTCTCAAGTAATAAAATATCAATCCAAGGATCTTCTCACTTCGCCCAAAGGAATACCGTTTACTTGTGAGGATTCTTATAGCTAGGCAACTTCTTTAGTCGTTGAGATTCTATTAACTAGGCAAAATTGTAATCTGTCCTAAAACAATAATAAAAGCATCAATCATAACCATCATGAATCCATTATCCAACTCAAAACTAAACAATCAAACAATTCAACTAAGGTAGGTAGAAAAAGTACCAAGAACAACAATGAGATAAGAGTGAGTATTGAATGAATGTCAATTGTGTCTAGTTTGAGTCAAATCATGTTGTAAACTATGTTTAATCCTTAGGAGATTGAGCAATCGACCCTACACTCGTTAACCCCTTGTCACGGCGAGCTAACGGTTGATGATGCTAAGACTCGCAAACAGTTACGTTATTAAGCCCTAGACCACTCCAAATAGAACGTCAATTATTGCCCTACGACCTAGCACCGCACAAGGATTGGAGCAAAAATCGTATGAATCTACACTATTCACGACGATTCCGCCCGCGTGTTGGCTGCAGCGTTCACGTCAACTACCTCCTAAGCTGGCTATTACCTACACCTAAGAGGTAAGGAACAAGATCTAGTGCAATTCAAGCTCTCAAAGGAAAGTAAACAATCAAAATTCAATCTCAATTCAACACAATATCCATCCAATCAATACTCACAAAAGAGTTTAGTTCCTCATACCTTCAATTGTGTACAATACAATAGAGAAAGTGATAGAATCCATTACAAATTGATAGGTCAAATGATGATCTTCCTCAATTGTCTTCCTTGTACTCAATCTACCTCTTGATCTTCCTTGATCTTCACCAAATGTAGAGAAATGTGGCCTTGATCTCCTTGGATGTGGAGGGAGTGTTTGGAAGATGGATTGGGAGAGAATTCTCGTGACGGTTATTTGGAATTTTGCCAAAAAGTTCTTTTAAAATTCGAAAATCCCCCTTTTATAGACGAGCAAACAGGGCCTCGGATCGCCCGGTCCACCCACAGCTCGCCCGGTCGAGGTTGAAAACTGCCAAAATACTGAAATTCGCGATCTAGCTCGCCCGGTCCATTCTGGCTCGACCGAGCCTGCTCTCTGTTGGCATGGCTCGGTCGATCCTACAGAGCTCGGCCGAGCAAGTTCTCTGTCCTGCTTGGCTCGGCCGAGCCAGCTCAGCTCGGCCGGTCGACACCTCTGAACTCCAAATCACTTCCCTCTGCTCCGCTCGGGCGAGCCTAACCTCCTTTGTATTCAAGCTTGGGCAATTTACCTCCAAAACTCATCCAAAAGTGCAGTTTTATGCTCAAAATGCAACCTACAACTTCCAAAACACAAAAACACGAAAAAGCAACAAAAGAACAACAAAAACATATGATATGAGAGTAAAATGGCCATAAACATGCACGCTCACACATCAAAAAATAGGTCATTTTACGCACATATCACCATGGCCGGCCTAGCAGGGCGTTGTAGGCGCTTGGGGCATCTATGACCATGAACGACACGTCATGGTGCACTCCCCCACAGTACGTTGGTAGCACCATGGTCCCGACCGTCATTTGCACGTCTCCATTGAACCCGATCAGCAGGGTCTGCGTGCGAACTATCTTGTCTTCAGGGATCTTCATTTCTTTGAGGGCGTGTAGGAATAGGATGTTCGCCAAACTTCCATTGTTGACCAAGATCCTCTTTACGAGGCAGTTCGAAATTAAAATTGATATCACTAAAGCGTCATCATGGGGATGGCTCAGGCCTGGTGCTTCGTCGCTCGTGAATTCGATTGGTGCGTGCTCCGAATTTTTGCGAGGGGCTACGGCCTCTTCCCGGGTCAACCGCCTGGCTTTCTTTGCTACTGACCTGGTGATTCCGCTAATCTCTGATCCCCAAGTGATGTAATTAATTGTTCGAACTGGTACCAGAGACTTAGGCGAGTCCGTCTTTGCGGGACCTAATTCATCGACCCGCTTCTCTCGAGTCCAAGTTCTCTTTCCCCAATTCGACAAGTATTCGGCCAGGAAACCTTTCTTCAATAGCTCAACCACCTCGAGGCATAGTGCCCTGCAGTCCGCTATGGTATGGTCGTGGTCATTATGAAATTTGCAGAACTTTTGTATTTCTCGCGAGGCTGGGTCAGCCTTCATCTTCTAGGGCCACCTCACTTTTTCCGGCATCCTTCGGAGCACGTTTTGAACCAACTCAGCTGGTTCGATTGATAGCATGTACTCCGGGATATATGGGCAAAGGTTGTTGATTAGAGGTGGCTTGCTGTAGGGATGCGTCCTGGGAGGGTGCCTCTCCCGCTGCTCGCGGCGGCTCTCATCACGTGCATTAGGCCTTCCACTGCTGCGGCGTACGCGGCGGTAGGGCTCATCCTCTTCCCACTTGATGAGCGCCCAAGCTCTATTCAGGGCGTCGTCCATCGTCTGCCAGGGATAGATGGATAGCTCGCGGTAAAGGTCAAAATCCATATCGAGGCCTTTGGTGAAGGCCCGCACAACGGTGTTGTTGGGGCAGTTCGGCACTGCCACCAATTCCTTGTTGAAGCGTGATAGGTAAGCCCTCAGGGGCTCGCCTGGCCTCTGGATCACCGCATAGAGGTCATCTGGATGCTTGTCCAGCCGTCTGCTGCTAGAATACTGCCGCAAGAATAGTTGATGCAATTATGCGAAAGTTGAAATCAAACTTCGGGGTAGGTTTATGAACCACTGTAGCGCAGGCCCCGTTAAGCTTGAGCCAAAGCTCTTGCACATACAAGCCTCCATATGAGCGTCTGGTATTGCCAGCGCCAACATCTTTTGCCTATACACGACGATGTGGTTCTCCAGGTCAGAGATTCCGTTATAGAGAACGAAACTCAGAGGGGTGAACCTGGATGGGAGCTCTGCCCCGGCATTCTCCGGTGCGAAGGGAGACTCTGCATAACTCTCCCGTAGTATTGTCCTTTCCGGCAGAGGGAGTCCGGGGACTTTGGCGAGCAGTGACTCGAAGTAGCTGAGTCTTTGCTCGAATCGACGCTCGATCTGCTGGATCGCTCGTACCTTGGTCCGGTCCTACTGGCCGGCGAGGTCCCTACGAATCGGTGGATCTTGCGGGGTTCTCTCGTCGTTTGCCCCCTCAGTTCGATCGAAGTCTATCTCCAGGTTCCTTGTGATACTTTGAGGGCCTCTTTTTGTGCTCCTGGGCTCTTCGACGATAGGCCGCGTGTTATTTGCTTGCAGTTGCAGCCTTCGATTTTCTCTCTCAAGGAGTTCATACCTCCCCGCCAGGTCTTCCATTCAAGTCCCCATCATTTCGATCGTTGTCCTGGCGCTTTGTACCTGAGTTACCAGTCTGGAGTCGTGAGGATCTTCCAGAATGTTTGGCGGGGGTGGTGGAAACGTCAGCTCCTCGAGGGGAGTAGTGTTAAATGCCCTCATGAGGTCGTTCACCATTCTGCTTGGGTTTGGTGGATGCGGGGTTCCACTCCCGGTCGTAGCGGGTTGTCCACGTCCTACTCCCGCCGCAGCTCCTCGGCCTGCACCAGGATTGGTCCCCCGGCCTCGGCCTGCCGTCGGGACAGCCCTCTGGTCGTTTACGTCGACTACGTGAGCATTATTCAGATCATCGACCATTTCCTGCAAAGAGGGTTAGTACAGATCTGTGCTCGAGGCCCCACGGTGGGCGCCAAATTGTTGAGGGTAAAATCGTAATAAATTCGGAGCCCCGAGAACTATTAACACGAATAAGCAAGAAACAACATAATAAAAATGAAGACACTATATCAATCGATATACGTGAAATGCAAATGAATCAAAGCGGCAGAATAGCGAAAGGCTCTCAGATTTTTCAGACTAATTGCTAGTGCGAGCGAGGCTAAATTCTTTTGTTTTTCCATGCCGCGAACTCGTGCATACAGGAGGTATTTATAGAGGAGGGCTATCATCTAGGGTTTCCGCAGTCTTCTCTCAGCGGTTAAGAGGCGTCTCCGGGAAAATCGGGGTGATTCATCCACGTGGTAGTTTGAGCTCTCCGAAAGTCCTGCGAGCTAGCCGTTATGCACTCGTCACCCTTCTTGACCGTTTGGAGTCGTCCAGGCAGGTCGTTACTCGTACGTCGAGCTTCCTCTTCGATGATCGAACTGTCTCTCATTCTGGTCGAACTGCTAGCCCATCGGACTGCTTTTTGCCTATCGGACTGCTTTCACGGCAAGCTTTGATCCATATAGACTGGGCCGCCGCGACCTTACTGGGTCGGTACAGTTATTGTTTCCCTACTAGGGCCCACTTGGCCGTGCGTTGGGCCCCTGATTGGGCCGAACTTGGTTCGGACCCCAACAATTTTCTACCATTGTTGATAGCTCTGAGAGATTTGTGAGATCAGTGTGAGACATTGTTGTACTCTCTTCAGTTCTGTGATTAATAAAAGTGACCAGTAACCTCCCGTGAACGTAGGCACATTTGTTGAACCACGTAAATTGCCTTGTCGTATGTGTCTTTGTTTTGAGTTGGTTCCTTGAGTTTTTGATCGAGCAGTTACACGTTTAAGTAACATGTGGTGCCGTCTGTGGGAAACGAGGCGCATGTGAACTGCTGATCAAAGCCCAAAATGATGAATGTGTTCGTTTAAAACAACCAGTGAGTCAAGGTGAAAGTAAGTTGATCAGCCCTCACTTGTTTTCTGAGAAGTCCTTCTCTTTAGTTCTGTCTGATCTCTAGGGTTGCATGTAGACCCTCTTAAGTAGTCACAACATTCGATTTGATGTTATAGAAGTTGTATTCTGATAGCCTGCAACTAATATATGTTTGTTCATCTCGTTACTACATAATTGCTATGAATTGGTGATCTGTGGATATTCTGGGTATGTGAGTATTGTTCTTGGATCAATTTACCCATTTGTGTTTTAAGGGAATTTTGATTTCTATTTCAAGTTGATGGAAGTGGGCTACGTGTATAGATTTGATTTTAATTAAAAGTTTAAATTGGGGGTTATAGGGATAAAATTGTTACACTATATTATAGTTTAAATTTTTATTTTTTAAAGTGACTATGTTTAGAAAAACGTGGTTGCATTTAGAATCACCTAAATTTAAATCCAACTTAAGCTATCAAATTGAATTGTTAGGGAAGTTAATTGCTTTCACGTGTGCTCTTCAGTTCAGTACTGATCAACTAACTATGCAATGACATGGGACAATATTTTTACTGGTTTGTTCAATTTTTTTACATTATAATATTTGTTGTGATATGTGCGTTCGCAAGTTGGGAGAAAATGCAGATTTTACTGCCACTGTTAATATTAATTATCTTATTTTAGTTTTTTTTTTCTTTTTGAGAATGCAGTGGTAAAAATACTTAGGTCATAGATTTAAGCTTTTATGAGGACAAGTAGGGTTTGTATATTTAAATTAATGTAATTTTTTTAAAAAAATTATCGTATTTTAGTTTATTACAATATTTAAAACATGTTATAAAAATTTTCATTTGATATATTATGTTTTTATTTTATTCATACAAAATTTCAATGCACATTTAACTTATCTTTATTTAAAAAATAAAACACATAGAAGAAATTAAAAATCAAAAGTTCGATTTTTTTAATTAATTCCAAACATAAAAATTCAAAATTCATGTAAACTCAATTTGTGAAATTCCAAACAAATTAACAAAAAAGTTAATTCATCAAAAATCAGAAATAACTAAGAATATTTATATGGTTTAAATGTCAAATTCAAAACCATTAAAAAAAAAACTAATTCGATTTAAAGGACTCGAAACTACTAAAAAAAATATACATGTATAAAGTTTTCAAACATGTAGATTTCGAACCCTATATATATATATAAAACATTGGTTTGAGTGTCTTGAATTCCAAATATATATAAGTAAAAATAATAGAATTCGAAAATCAGAGGTGAAAAATTGTTACTTTCCATTGGGATTGTAACAGAAATGTTCAATTTCACACACGACAACCCGATGCAAATTTACGAAATGAATAGGTCGGGTTAACCTATTTCAAATTCGTGTAAATTTGGGGTTTAATTTGCAATACTAAAGTAAAACTCAGATTGTATTTGGGTCAGTTTTGCATCAACTTGCGTAACCTCAATGACCTAAGAAATTAATTAACTTCAATATTGTATTTTTTTTTTTTTTTTGTTATTTGCTTGAATTGAACTAAAAATCTAATATCATAAGTGTTGATGCACGAAATTTTATAAGATTGAATACTCGAAAAGAATGGAGAATTTTCATTCAGAAAGATGAAATAATTTGCAAAATATGAAGAACATGGGATTTCTGCAAAAGAAGATTATCCCTGTTCATGTCTCCCCTTTCACTCTCCTCTCTTTTCCCTATTTATTACACAATCACATTTATTATGCAATTATCACCAATAATGAGCTCTAACAGTTACAACATTAATAGCTGAGGCTAATGATAGAATAGGGAAGGTCGGGGACCGCTAGCATTCCTATCGAAGATCAACCGTAGTCTGCCCGTCGAACTGGCTTGGGGTCCGTCGAACTGGCCTAGAGTTGTCTTGTTCGTCGAACTGGCCTGGAGTTATCTTGTTCGTCGGTCGTTCCTTTAGGGTCGACGACCGAGGCTCAACAATAGCCCCCAAACTTTTCGTGAGACACGTACGGGACTCACGGAAAGTTTTTCCCCTTAGTATGCCCCGTGGCGACCCGAATACTTTGGATCTTTCCACGGGTTACGAGAGTTTTCACCTTCTCCTTCTCGTATTTGACAATGAACGTGTGGGATCGACAAGCTAGGCCCTATGTTAGCACCTGCCCGTCGCTCCCGAGGATAGTCGAAAAGAAGTTAACGTTTTGTTTCGACCATCCTCATAGCGCTGCCCTCGTTCGTAACGAAGAACATACCTTCCCCACGACCATGTCGGTGCGAGAAGTTTTTTTATGTTCCTCATCTCTGGGAGTTTCGTCTTGGCATTACCTTGCCTATGATAGCATGACTTTGCTTACAAAGCTTTGGTTCGAACACATTCGTCGAACTCAACCTCGCATCTTTGCGAGTTTGTACGTTTTATTTTTATTTTTTTTTAACTTGCTCATTCTTCTGTTGAGCCCCCAAGCATCTGGTTGCGATATTCTTCGAGGTATTTTGTGGTTCACTCGAGCGAACATGCAAAATATAGAGCAAAGAGATCTTAGTATTATTTATAATGCGTAGAAAGTTGTACTCAAATCTAGCATTCAACTTAACAAACCCCTCGCTCATTTTTGAGAAGAAATTAACTCTTTGCATAAAATAATTGAAAGAAGAAGTTTAAATAAGAGGAAAGGTAGAACCCGTATCTAATTGAAGAGCATCGACATGTTTCAAGCAGTGTCTCTTTTTCTTATACTTGAGCTACATTGTTCGTTCTTTCACCGAACAGTCCTTAGGCATCTTTCGTATCACTTTGAAGAAGCTGACACTCTTTTGATTTGTTGCCTTTAATTGCAAAAACTGTGCAGCCCCCAATCGACATGTTTCAAGCAGTGTCTCTTTTTCTTATACTTGAGCTACATTGTTCGTTCTTTCACCGAACAGTCCTTAGGCATCTTTTGTATCACTTTGAAGAAGCTGACCCTCTTTTGATTTGTTGCCTTTAATTGCAAAAACTGTGCAGCCCCCAAGCAATTGGATTAGCACTGTCCGAGTTGGGTGTTGCGTCGTCACTCCAGGTAGGATACATTGGTGCTACAACTGCTGCTGGAAGAGTCTGAATCAGGTACCAGTAGCCATGGTGAAAAACTCCAGATTTCTCAATGGCAACATCTATTTGCTTCTTTCCTACACTCCAAAGAGAACCAAACAAGCATCACCAACTCAAAATATTTCTCTATCTTATCTAATCAATTTAAATGAGAAGAATTTAAACACGCACCATGCAGGAGCTTTAGGACTTAAAATAAGATATTGGAAATTTTTCATGCACTTGGCAACGATATGTTAGACCAATTAAATCCAACATTGAACTTGTACAATATGCATAGAGGTTGATGCTAAGCCAAAATCAGCAAATTAACTTTCTCATCAAAACAAAATCAGATTCCAAATCAAACTAATTCAAAATCTTGACTTGAATCGAAGAGGCAGAACGGGCAAGCAAGCAACTCTTTACACTCAGATAATATATTGTCCCTATTGAACATGAGAGCAATCGATACCAAGTTTGAAAGAATATAGAAAAAGAAGACTCCCCTGTTAAGGTCATTTTATGTATGATTTTATGTTAAGGTCATTTTTCATGCTAAATACTCCCTCAGTCCTTTGATATTAGTCCCATTTTCTATTTTCGTCTGTCCCACGGAATTAGTCATATTTCTTAAAATGGAAAAAAAATCTCATCATACCAATAAAATATTAATTCAACTACATTCACAAACATTAGTAACTGTGTCAAAAGTAAATTTGACTAATATGAAGGTATGAAGGGAGTAAGTTATTTTTGTATTAAACAAGTCACGTTTATTATGTTTAAAAGTTTCAGGATAATTAAACATATCAATTGACACTAAAATAAACATAACCTCACAACCCAATTTAAACCCTTGATTCAATCTTCCACTGCTTAGCGTTATTTTGCTACTGCAGTGATCCACTCTGATTGTTGGACTCTGCACAATTTAGTCATAACGAAACTCCCACTAATCAACATCGATCGAATCAGCATGGCCACCAGAAATCCCCACTTAGTATCTTCATTTCTCATCTGTAGTCTTATCCTTCTGGTCGGCACGACGTCGTTCGCTTTCCAATCCGACGAGCTCATCGTCGACGACGACGAATTCGGCCTCGAGGGCGGCCGTGTCCCCGATCCACCGGCCGCAACCCGTCCGCCCACGCTGCCCCGCAAGCGTTCGGCGGAATCAGGTTCGGATCCGGACTCGAAGATTCAGTTCCCGCTCGAGCACGCATTCGGTGACTCGGATTTCTCGCCCGCTGGGACTTTCTCTGCTCGCCTGAAGACTTCGTCGAATGGCGCTCAGGTATAGTACACTGTGTTCGAAAACTTGTACTTTACTGTTTTTGCTTCGTTGGAGTTGTTTTACTTTAGCACGTGATATGGGCGAATTGCGGGTGGCTCTGGTACAAGGAGGGTAATCATTAATAGGGGAATTTTGTAGCAAAAATACGTTCGAATTATTTGAAAGAGATCTGTTGGGACTGGAGATTCTGTGTCTGCTATTGATATTTGAGAAAATGGAGTTTCTCCTCTTGTCGTTTGAGTTTTGAACGTTACTTTGTGGAGTCTTACGGTATATGATTAATTGCAGACGCTAACAAAGCTTCGGTTCTCAAGGAATGCCTTAAGTCAGTCAGAGAAGGAGAACTTTAAAGTAAATTTTCGTTGCGATTCATGTTCTTCGTGAAGTGCGTAATTAAAATTCTGTTGGCTAACGGTTGTGGCATTTGTTGAAATATACACAGAGGCTTTTAGAAGGAGACGACTTCTACAGAATAAGACTGCCGTCTAACTTGCTAAACCAGCCAGGAAGAGAGTATATCATCTCATCTGTGAAGGCGGTTAGTTTAGTGTGAATTTGTATGCTGAATGTTTTTTGATCGTTAAATACTTATTTCTGAATTCCTGATAAGATGCAGAAGATTGGTTGTCTATCAATTATACCATGAAACTGGGTTGATTGAGTTGTATTTTTATGATATTTTGGCAAAGATGATATACATAGATAGGTTTTCTAATGCCTCTATGGTAGTTTATTTTTTGCGTGATTCCTTGCATCACCACCTTATAACATATGGTCATAAACATCTGTCGTGATTTATTATATTTATGCTTGTATGACTCCTTGTTGCTTCATGCATCTACTTTGAAAGTAAGTCTTGATTGTTGTGACTGATTGTCATATTTTATTGCAGAGATGTCTTTCACAACGCGATGCATTGTACGAACATTTTGTCATAAATATGGTAATGATCCCTAACAATGAGTTTTTGTAGAACAACTATGATTGAGTGACTGGATTTGCCTATTACTCTCTTATATTATGATTGCATATATTTATGATGACTCGGATGAAAGCAACTAAAAGATAATTATCCATCTTTTACATTGGCCCATTGAAATGATCGAATGCTGAAGAGAGTAGAAATCAAAGTCTAAAAAACCAACAAAAAAAATATCAGTAGTCAGGTGTTCCCGATGTTGATACCCAAAATAAGGCCTGATCCTTGCAGAATTAACAAACATTTGAAATAACCTACATCCTTGTAGCTGTGGAAAAGGTTTGAGTTAATTTTCCGTCAAGCAACACAATATGTTTAGTATGCGCAAAACTATCAATTTAAGTTAAATATTTGGGTAGGTCATGATTGACAATCCTTGCTCTGACTATTTGTTCTCGTGATCCACTCACATATTATTCTGCAGCTGTGAAGCCGCCTCAAAAGTATTCAACTCATGTATTAGCATATGGACACGTAATTGATTAACTACTTTGGTCCTCAATTGCGTAATTTGGTTGAATACCGAGATCCAAAGCTTTGAGTTTGAGTAAATGAAGTCGATGATGCTCCCGAGTTTGTCTTTGGTGAAGAAATTAGCAAGTTGCAATTCCTAAGACACATACTGAAGGGCAATAGTTTTATGATGACAGTGAGAACGAGTAAAGAAAGCATCAACACCAATATATTTTGTAAGTTCATGCTTCACTGGATTATCGACAATTTTTATGGCTCCAGTGTTATCACAAAGAAGAGGTGTAGCACAAGAAATACAAAAATCAACTAGCAATCATCAAAGTCATACGAAGTTTGAAGTGGTGGTGGCAAGGGTTCGACGTTCTGCCTCTGTACTAGACCGAGATACAACTGCTTGCTTCTTGGACTTCCATGTAAGAGGAGAAGAACCACAAAGAATGCAATATTCAGTGACAGAATAACGATCTGTCGGATCACTTGCTCAAGTAGAGTCCGAGTAAGCATGGAGCTAAAGCAGACTATCTCTAGCGTATAACATAGCCTGAGATGATGTGCCCATTAATTATCTTAGCACACGAAGCAAATGCCCAAAATGAACTGATGTAGGAACACTCACTAACTGACTCAATATATGAATTGCATGAGCAAAGACAGGTCTGGTCACAGTGAGATAAACAAGAATGCTCACAATATGTCGATACAATATGTCGATATTGAGAAGGATCCTCAAGAAGTATACCATCAGTAGGACGTAATTGTAGTGAAGCTCCATAGGTGTTGCAACTAACCGATCATTGAATAGGCCAAAACGAGCAATAAGATCCTTGATATACTTGGATTGACACAAATAGAAACCTTTAGAAGAATGAATTACCTTAATGCCTAAGAAATAGTTCAAAGGTCCTAAATCAGACATGAAATTCTTGTCCAAGTTATTTCTTCACATGAGAAATATGTTCCTCGTCATCTCTTATAATCAGCATATAAAAGAAGCAAGGTACTCCCACATGGAGAGAGATGAATGAATAAAGCAGGATCATGATCACTGGGTGAAAAACCAGCAACCCGTATGACAGAGGCAAAACGCTCAAACCAGGCCCGTGGAGACCGTTTGCGACCATACAAGGCACGACAATCGACGAAGATGACAAACATATCCAAGAGGTGCCTCAACACCTGGGGGTGGCTGCATATAGACTTTTTCACGTAAACCATGAAGAAATGCATTCTTAACATCCATATGAGAAATAGTCCAAGAACGAGTAGCAACCACTGCAATCATAGTACGAACAATAGTCATGTGAGCAACAGGAGCAAATGTCTCATCATAATCATGCCCCTGAGTCTGCTGAAAACCTCTAGCAACAAGACGTGATTTGTATCGCTTAACAGAACTATTTGAATTGGTCTTGATTTTGAATACCCATTTACATATAATGGGTACTACATGTGAACGAGATCCCAAGTGCCGGTATGTTTGAGGACAACCAACTCCTCAGACATAGCAAGTTGCTATTCTGGTTGACAAACAACTTCTTTATATGTAGCTGGCTCGCTAATAATAGCACCCACATATGGAAAACCCAATTTGTCAGGAGGGGCAATAGTAGTACGATCTCGAAAATTATATCTATGTCCAACCTGTGACTCATCGTAAATAGCATGTGGTTCATCAAAATTTTTAAGTTTCATTACAAATGGGAATATTAGGACTGGCCGACGAGGTAGGAGAAAGTGGAACTGTTATAAGGTTTTTAGAACGACGATGTAGACATGTGTGATGGGAGGTGTATGAGGAACGAGGGGTGGAGGTTCACTGGTGTTGGGTGTGATGGTAGTAGGAACACGATCATTAATGAGTGTAACAAATGAGATGGTGGACTGACATTGTTAGTAGATGAAATAGGAGGAAGATAAAGACATGATGTGGACTCTATGGGAGAATATGAGGTCTGAGTAGAGGGGTTATAAAAAAAATGGACTGTTCTCAACAAATGTCACATCACAAGAGATACACATGCGACGAGAGGAAGGATCATAACAATGATAACCCTTATGTTCAGGACTATAACATGGAAAATCACACTCCAAAAACTGAGCAGTCAACTTTGTTCGCTCGCGAGATGCAAGTAAAACATTGCACGTGCATCCGAAGATATGAAAATGATCATATTTGGGAGGAGTACCAAAGAGGACTTCACGAGGACATTTACTGATAAACCGATGTGGAAGCAGCTTCTCCCCAAAGTGAGAAGGAACAAAAGAAGCAATCAGAAGTGTTTGAGCAATTTTTATAATATGACGATGCTTACGTTCAGTAATTCCATTTTGGGCATGAGTGCCAGGACATGACAACTGAGCAAGAGTGCCCTCAGAGGCCAAAAACTAGCGAAAAGTGTCATATAAATACTCACCACTAGAGTTAGAACGTAAAACTCGAATAGGAGTAGAAAAATGAGTGTGAACCGTGCGAGTGAACGATTAGTAAATGGAACATAGCTGAGACCGATGCTTCATGAAATAGATCCAAGTATAACGAGAATCTTATGACCACCCTTGGTGACAAATGGTGAAGGACCCCATACATAAGAATGAACAAGATCAAAAGGTCTAGAATAATTAGACAAATTAGAAGAATATGGAAGTTGGATTTGTTTTCCAAGCCTACAACCCTTACAGTGAAAACTGAACTCAATAGATGTATGACCCAAACAACCATTATGTATTAAAGCAGACAAATGTGACCCACATAAATGGCCCAAACGATGATGCTACTGAGTGAATGAGATGGGGGAAGATGATGAGGAGGCGGACACAAAGGCATTGGAGTGAGGAAGATTTAAGGTGTCAAGGATATATAGACTAGGAGAACCTTTACGGCGATGACCAGTCCCAATTACAGTCCCGCTTTGACGATCTTGAATAAAACAAGATGAGTCATCAAATCCAACAAAACAGTTGTGGTTCGTGTTTTGATCAAGTGAAAGGAGGTTCATAGACAATTGAGGTACATGAGATACACGAGGAATCGATAAATTGGAGGTACAACACGAGGAACCGAGAAATTGGAGGTACAAAATGATCCCTGGTGCGTGATAAAACATGATGTACCATTGGCAGTTTGAATAGAAATACCAGTAGTGACTGGCTTGCTTGCAACTAAGCATGAATGTTCAGATGTTACATGAAATGAAGCTCTTGAATCAAGTACCCAACATGAACGAGAAGCATGGAGTGGTGATGCAGCAACAATTGATATTGTACCTCTAAGAGTGGAAATAGAATCGATACTTGACATGGTGAAATTTGACCAACAGCAGCAGCAGATGAACGCCACAACAGTACGGTGAACAGAGACGGAGCAGCAACTATGCACAGGGTTTGGAGATAGCTTGCTCGATGATCGTCTGCAACATTGAGCTCTCCCAATCTCCATTTATTGTACACCCTCTGTGTGTTTGATCATGAGATGTGTGTTTGATCATGAGAAGGCAGGCAAATTGAAGCAGGTTGATGGAGATAGATGCGCAGGAAGCTCGGGAAAGAGCTGCGTGCAATCGAACAGGGACAGGCAGTGGCCTGCACGCCTTAACTGATGGAGGTGCAATGGTCGATGCACAACAGACAGATGCACGTGACGGTAGAGACAGGTGGGCAGAGGCGAGTGACAACGGCCGGAGACACGAGATGGCTTGCGCAGATAGGGCGGTGCGACGGACAGAGTGGTTCGAGCAGGTGAGCGTGACGGCGGCCGAAGGCACGGCCGACGCTGATGTGGCGGCTAACATGTATGGGTTAAATTTTTTTTTAACCTAAGTTAGGATGCCATGTTACAATAACTTAGAATATGCTAAAATTACAATCTAGAATTACAATTAGGGTTGTATATATCAATATGGGCCTAGACTAGAGGCTAGATGATATGGGCCTTAACAGTTTAAAGGTCACGCCGGCGTGATGGTGGCAGCAACAAATATGGGCATGTATGCATTCGGTGGTAGGGAGGGAACGGGCGTGGGGTGGTGGTGCAAGAGTGGGGTGGTTTGGGGTGTGCAAACGGAGTGTTCAGTTAAATATCAAACCGAATCACTCAAACCATACCGAAACTTTGTAAAACATAAAACTGAAACACTAGACTTTAAATCTCCAAACTGCACCGAACTGAATTTCGGCTTCGGTTTTACTTGAGTTTTACCTTTTTTTTTCCTTTCACTAAGAGAACAATCAAACTAAAAAGCTTTGAAGAAAATGAGATAAAACAAGCCAAAACCGATTGACCCTTGTCCCATGTACAAAGGTATCACATTATTTTGTCTAGCTAAATCTTGCTTCTCATTTTCAATATTCCGCCCAAACATGGAACCTATTATTTATTTTCCTCTAATTTATATGATTTTAAGCATAAACACACAAAAGAGAAATAGTTAAAAAAAATTAACAAAAAGAACATACAATATATTCTATCAATACACAAAACAAAAAATAGTTAAAAGAAAGGGAAGAGTGGGAGACCGGAGGCGCCGAGGCCAACGGTAGACTGGCGGTGACGGGGGATTTGGGGACTTAGGGTTTTCATTTTTGTCTATCTCGTAGGTATGATTTAGATTTTTAGATATAATATATAAATATAATAAATATATATGGTGGTCGGTTTGGTTTTACCTGAACCCAATGCTATAAACCAACCCGCTCAAAATTAATATTTATTTGGGATTTTCTATCTGAACCGAATCCGGATCCATTTTCTATCTGATCCGAACTACGTGAAAACATATGGTTTGGTTTTGCTCACTCCTAATTTGGCGGCATGCTGGATTATGAAAATAGCTAGTGAGGACAGGTTTCATGTAATATCCAACGACATATCAAATATGTCACATGCATTATTGCAATTGATTAAAACTTTGGCAAAGCTAATAATCCATCGCTAATTTGATAAAACTTCAGGGACATAATTTTCCATCACTATTATTTGCCACGGATTTCTTGGTTGCAAATAAATTATTAGTAGCTAAAGATGACCCAAAACTTTTTCCATCCTAACATTCGCAGCCAAAAATGTGTTTTTTTTTTCTTTTTGGTGGTGAAGACTCCATTGCTTTATATATCTAACAAACTCCAATACTCTAGTTGAACAATTGTGTGGCGATTGTATTCAATTGTAATCATCCCTACACCTTCCACAATTGTGCCTCTCTTTTTCCAACTATCCAACACTTTGCATTGGTGATATGACAAACAATGTTTTTGGATTATAATAAGCATCCTTCGTTCATTATCTTGCGGTTCAAAAACTCTTACTCTCCTTCTTCATGTCTTCTTGATATGACAAAGAATGTTTTTGTACTAAAATAAACTATCTCGTCCATTACTCCATTGTTTGATTATCTTAACTTCCGGGGGATTAGTCTTTTGACTTCTATGTTAGCATGATTTTATTACCGGTATCACATTGTATTATGGGTTTTCATTGGATGAGCTTAACAATATTTGCCACCTCAGGCTGATCTAGGAATTGAATCAATGGTACTAACATATTGTATTACACACCTAATCACCCTAAATTTCACATGTGCTTGCACCCGTTAAAGATTTTCTTAATACAATATGAAACTTTTGCTTATGGTTATAACCGGAAGTTTTTCAAATCACAGGTTCTTAGAGTGCTTTATTTGAAATGTTTTGAATGACTCTTAATTTGACCTGTGCTTGTACCCATAAAAGATTTTCTTGATACAATGTGCAAACTTTTGCTTATGGTTTTAACAGGAAGGTTTTCAAACCACAAGTTCTTAGGTGGTTTATTTGAAATTTTTTGAAAGTAAGACCAAAAGATGATGATTCCTGGTTTTCAACTCCTGAGAGCTGGAGTTGCCAATTTTCTGATACTTCTGAGTTTTATAATGACCAACTCTTTCTTTAGAGAAACCTCATTCTCTCTTATAATGGTGCTGTTTGTGATTCCTATCTTTGCAGGAGGGTGTAAATGTGTTGGGTGTTAATTATGGCCCTCCAGGATCATGCCAGTATCCCCGTGTCCAAAAACATGTAAGCTTTACCCTAGAACCCATTTAAATTGTTAAAACTCTCATTCTATTGCAGAGCATAGTGGTTATTACTGTTTTTGTCACAATAGTGACTTCTGAAGCATTGTTCTTTCCTTTCTTTTTCAGCCTACAAAGTGGTCTTTCAACTCAAATACACTTTTGAAGTATAGCAGTGAGGCTCTTAGGTAATATCCTTTGTGACCTCTGGTTTTCTTGTATTGGTGATTTATTTATTAATCTCACCAGCCTTCATTCTACAGCTTTCGCCACTCACACGTTTCCCTTAATTGCTGCACCTTTGATTTGATGACTTGTGTCATTGCATGCAGAACTCCAGTATTTACAGAAGCTGTTATCGGTGAGAACGGAGGAGGTGAAGAAGTAAAGCCCCCAGAGAGGTCCTTCTGGGCCAAATATGTAAGAACAATGCTGGATCATCTCCTTTGTTTGAATTGGTTTCCTTGAGGGCTGAAATGGTTTCCTTTTGCGATTGTGTGTGTATATGCAGTGGATGTACTTGATCCCTCTTGGACTCATTCTCATGAATGCCATGACTCAAGCCATGAACATGGCCGAGGAACAGTCTGCCGGCCCCGGGCAACCAGGCCCACAGGGACAACAAGCAATTTCAGGACGTGGTCAGGCTACTGCAGTGCGAAGAAGATAACTAATTCTTGCAGATATGTATCAGGTTAAAATATGTGGGTGTTTGGTTTATCACCCAACTGGGCTGTTTTGGTGATTGTCATTTTTTTTTTTTTGGTTCTATCTAATGGTGATTTTCTAAGGATAATCTCGCATTCGGGTGCTGCTCTCGAAGGTTGATGTTTTTTTAGTAGGGGAGAGAGGATTGTATTAGAAATATTCTATGCATGGTGTTTCACACGAAAATATACTGAAATCACACCTTGTTAGTTGAACGAAATTTAATTAATTAATATTGATCTAGCATACGAAAGATAAATTCTTAATTAAAAACTTGAATGATTACAAAAATTCTTCATTTAGAATCTGAAAAATCATACGATTTTTAATTCAAGATTTTAATATTAGATTGTGAATTGAGAATTATTTGATTATTTGAATTTTCAATTGATAATTAAATAATTTTTTAGGTTTTGAATCGAATTTTTTTTCATTGGACTCTGTTATTTTCTTTTACGTAAATGTGTGTATTAATAACAATATATAATTAATAAATACTTGTGTATGCTAGCAAATTTATAACCTATGTTCTTAATTTATAGAACTTGTGCTTAGTTGTCATGTTCTAAATTGTAAGATGATTTCAAACAACAAAAATGTACCGGAGATTGGTTTTCTTAAAAAAAAATAACACGTGGCTATTAACGAATGATTAAATTAGACGATCTTACTTTTAAAAACAATATAAAATATATAAATTCATATATTTGAAATCTCCTAAAATATTTTAAATTATGATCTCTAGATAACGGGCTTAAGCGGACTCCAATAAATGTATATTTTTATTTGGGAAAGAGAATCCACAAATTAATTAATTAATCGCATTAGGAAAAAGAAAAATAAAAAAGAGAACGGTGTCGTATAACGGATAGTTGGATTTTTTGGCAGCGCCATTCCATTATTTGAATTTTTTCATCGGAAGAAATACAAACCCACATTTATCTCACTACATTTTTTGAATGTGCGCTCCCTCACTCCCTTCACACGCAGCGGCAGATCAGACTGGTTTCTACTTTCTATCCTGACTTAGTTCTCATCGGCAGTTGATCTTTCTAGGTAAGATGATTCTCACGGGTTTTCTGTAAATTCTATTTGTTATCTTGAATTTTCGTGACTATAGTCCCCTAAATCAATAGCCAGAAGATTTGATGAACTGTAGTTCAACAGTGTATCCGATCTACGTTTGATTAAGTCTTGAAGCTATGCCGTGATTTTGGTATTTCCTACTTTATGTTTGAATTCCACATCTGTAGGTCTACACATTATGGGTGTCGAAAATTATCATGTTATTGAGCTTGTGGGCGAGGGGTCATTCGGAAAAGTATACAAAGGCCGGCGTAAGTTCAGTGGACAGGTGCGGTTGTCCTATCCTTTTATGGATTGTTAATCTCTTCCAAGGTTTGGTATTAATTTTGTTTGTTCTTGAGATATACAGACGGTTGCTATGAAGTTTATCCCTAAACATGGCAAGAGCGAGAAGGATATTTTGAACTTGAGACAGGAAATAGAGGTATGTGTTGTCTTATTCATTCATGTGCTTGAAGGTTCAAATAGTAGTAGAGTACCCCATAAAGCTATGCAATTGGACAAAGTTGCAGATGCTTGCACGATCTGTTTTCGATATGTTTGAATAATGACAGCAGCTAGCATGACTTACCACCGGATGCATGTAAGAAAACAAAATCATGGATTTAAGTGACATGCAGCTCATTTATAACTTCAGCACTTCTTATCCGTCATTTGATAATGAGTAAAGTTGCCTTCTGTTACCTCTTCTCTGCATAATTATACATACGGTCTTCATGAGCCACTTGTGATAAAAAGTTGTAATTGGATGTCTTTGCTATAATGTAACAAAATTGTATTCCACACTTGTTTTCCTAATTTTGTCTTTACCAGGGATTAAAACTTGCTATGCGCTAGGTGATAGTTAATCGATAAACTTATTTTTTATTTTTAAAATTTTAATATAGTAAATATTAATAAATACATTTTAATTATCTTCTAAAAATCAATACAAAAATTGGGCGTTTAGGGGCCAAAAGGCCTGAAAACTCCTAATGGGAGCTGATTTTCTGGTTTCCGGACTCTCCTAGGGACGACCACCTAACGCCAACGTGGTTGCCCATGCTGATTTTTACAACAGAGATCTTTACATTCTGCAGTTGTTTGGAGCTGTTACATTTATGCTAACTTTCATCTTTGTGGCATTGCAGATCCTAAGAAAATTAAAGCATGAAAACATTATAGCGATGTTGGACTCATTTGAGAACCCACAAGAGTTCTGTGTTGTTACAGAATTTGCACAAGTAATTTTAACTCATTTCTGTGACTATCTCCACTCAATAGTTCTTTTATTGTACTGTGGATTGACCTTTCATTCCATTTGTATACTTGATGATAGCTAATGTATCTGTCCAATTTATCATGAGAATTTCCACATGAATGGTTTATGAGGCTTATTTTACTGCAGGGTGAACTTTTTGAAATTCTAGAGGATGACAAGTGTCTTCCTGAAGAACAAGTTCAAGCAATTGCAAAACAACTGGTACTAAGGTTTTCATTCCATATGGAACACAATAATATTGCTGCATACAATAAAAGATGCTTAAATGTCCCTGATCTTTATATGCATCTTCTTACCTTTTAATATTTATTTTTCAGGTGACAGCATTGCATTATCTCCACTCAAACCGTATAATTCATCGTGACATGAAACCACAAAACATCCTCATAGGTGCCGGATCCGTTGTGAAGGTGTGATTTCTAGATAACACAATTTTTTATGAAGAAAAAACTTGATATCAATTCAAGTGTATGCATATGTTCCACCTGCTGTGCTAGTTCTTTTCATTGTACTTTAGAAACAACGAAAACTGAACCTGACATTTAAATTTATTTTCTTATGTTTCTCAATGTAAAATAGCTTTGCGATTTTGGGTTTGCACGTGCAATGTCTGCAAACACTGTAGTCTTGCGATCCATAAAAGGTGAGAGTACTCTACACGAACCCACTGCTTTCTATATGATGTGAAACTAGCAGTCACAGAATAATTGCCTGATGAATGACTTTCTGATTTCTGCTTTCAAATGAAATAAGGAACTCCTCTATACATGGCGCCAGAATTAGTACGAGAGCAACCTTACAACCACACTGCAGATCTTTGGTCGCTTGGTGTTATATTGTAAGCAATGCATTCTTTGCTTTGTATATCAAAGAAGGGTTGACTACTTGAACTTACCAAATTCTTGTACATAATTTTTTCAAAGTAGCTGCTTATGATGCTGATGAGCATGCTCTAAACTTTATTAGCTTGACAACTAAATGAATAAGATTCACAGTTCAGTAGATAAGTGTAATCCTATGTCTTTATCACCTCCATTGTATTCAAATAAAAATTGTCTAGGCAAACACTGGGTGCAGTAAGGTTGGATTTAATGCAGATGATCGACTCTTTAACTTGTTGCCAGTTCTTTCACACTAATGTGTCAGTATGGTGAGAGAGATCATGTTTGTTCCAGTAGGAATTGAGACTTGCATATGCAAAAAATCTCTTATCTATGGAACTGAATATAAAGAAGATATGTATGGCTGTGTCTCAAGTGTTCCCTGTTGTATATCCATCTCTAAATGACCCTCCCCTCTCAACTGGTTTTACTCACTTGTCCAACTAATTTTCCTGGCTAACTATGCAGGTACGAACTCTTTGTTGGTCAACCCCCGTTCTACACAAATTCAGTTTATGCACTTATACGACATATCATTAAGGTATTTTGGTCTTCTTCACCTTTCAATTTGCTCATGGTACAAGAAATGATTAGCTACCTTTCTTGTCAAAGGATCCAGTTAAGTATCCAGACAATATGAGCCTAAGCTTCAAAAGTTTCTTACAGGGCTTGCTTAACAAGGTAAAGTTTGAAATTGTTTATATATGTCCAATAACATTCTGTTTTTCCTCCATGGATCTTATTATATTATTGATTTCATGGGAAAAGGTTCCTCAGCAGAGACTGACATGGCCTGCTCTTCTTGAACATCCATTTGTTAAAGATGCTTCTGCAGAAATAGAAGTGAGTATAGATAATTGCTTCTGGGATTTAGATTTTGCAGTTATTCTTCAGCCTTTGACAGTACATTGATGCAATTATTTTATTTACCTACAACCATCACCAGGAATCTCTTGCAGTGACAACAGTCTTTCCAAGAGGTTTAGGTGGATCTGTGAGGCAAGAAAAAAATTCTCAAAAGCCTAGTGAATTTACTGGTACAAGTCCAGAGAGTAGGTCCCTTATTTTTCTTTTCAAAGTTATGAAAGGAGTGTTGAATATCCAATGCTCTCTCAATTATTCGTCAAGTGGTGTTTAGTGAATTTGAATGACAATATCCAATTGTAGTTAGGAGCTGTTCTCCATGCCCTCCTGTCAGTCCTCATACTGATAGTGCTATCTCTACGATTGACAATGGCAAGCCAAGGGGGGAGTTTCCAGGGTCTCAGGTTCAGTGTGGTGGCGTACAGTCAGGTAAATTAACTGAATATGTTCCTTCTCTGCTTTTCCTTTTCCATTTCCCACATTATACTGTATCATGGGACTGACAGTAGCATTGGTGGCAACTCACCTATTCTATGTATGCATCAACTTTTTCCCACGCAGAGTTAATCTTCTTCATTTTATTCAAAAAATAAGGAATGATAGTTTATTTTACTCTTCAATTGTCTAAGAATGCGGAATGTCCTCTTCTATATTCAGGTTGCCAAGTGCTGGACCGGTTAGAAAATAATTCCAAAACAGTTAAGGGTGCAAAAATGATTGGTGAAGATAATGAAGCATTGTCTTCCATTCTGCTACCATTCAAAAGACTATCTGATGGATCCCATACCTCCTGCAGGTAAATTATTTTATCATTGTAGTTATATTAATCCCTAAACTATCCAGTAATGTTTGGAGGAATTAATCCTTGTAATGCGATTACACTCACACAAGTGTGCATATGTGTTTCTGCATCCTAGTTGCCTTATTTTGTCCTCATATCTCCTTTTCAGGGGTCAGGATGTTGTGACTTTGAACCAGTCCTTGAGGATTCTTGCCAACTTAGTTGGTGCAGGAGCTGTCAATTCAAAGGGGATTCTGGATGAAATAATTAATGAACTTCTTAGTTTCACTTCTGCTCTAATTCGATTGAAAATATCTGATGGGAATGACTTAATGGCAAAGGTACACCATAATGTCTTTACAATAATAAATGTTTACAATATCTAAATTTAAACTATAATCTTGCACTTGTCATCTATAAATCTTGGACTTCAATCTGCACACTCTGAGGAGATCACATAGTTTTATTCATTTATATGTAACAAATTTTTGCTAGAGTGATATAGTTTTTAGTTGAAAATACTATAGGCCAAAGGTATCTCAGGAATTGAAATTGTATTTTTTTACTTAAGCCCTTGTTTTATATAGGTGTGTCATTGTAGAAGTTCAGTTGTATATGCTGGTAATTTCCTTATGCTTGTCACTTAAATATTCTTGCTTTCTATGCAGAGCTTCTCAGTCATTAAAAGATTGCTTGATCACTGTGGAGGTAGCATTGGCGATCCTTATTTTAGGCATTGGGTTGCCATTGTTGGATTATATGCACAGGTTAGCTTCCTTGGTGTGTAATTGGTATTTTAAAGGTAGAAACTTTTACAGTACATTTCACTTTAAGAACGCATTATCAATATTCAGGTTTCTGGTTATCGTGATGAAATGTCTGGAAGAGTTTTGTACGAATGCACTTCATGTGTAGCAGTTATGTTATCTCAAATAGCACAATCTCTCCAGGCATCTGCAGCCACTTCAACACTTGAGGCAGCTTCTAGTCCACTGGCAGTTAATAAAACTATTGTACAAATCTTGGATCATGCAAAATCTTCACGTGTACTAAATTGTTTGTGCTTGTGCTTGGAGTCCTCTGGCATGAGTCTCATATCGGGATCTACAAATTTGTTACGAGCTGCCTGTGAATCCTGCAGGGGCATATGGTCACTCATTGATGCCTTGGAACTTCTTTCTCTGAAACGATATTTATTATTTCCATTGAAATCTTTGCAAAGCCATTCACTGCTTCGACTTGATATTAAAGACTCTGATGAGGCACCACCATATGAAAGAGATTTACGAGAAGCCATTGATTCTGTCACAAAAGGATTTCTCAAGTCTAAAGCTGTACAGGTTGCTATCTATTTTTGTCTTCACCAACGTCATGAGATTGGTCTCTGTGCTGGGGTTCAGGTATCAATTTATGAGCACATCCTTTTTGAATGATATATTTCTTAGATGTAGGTGGTTGTGTCACAGTCTCTAGTTCTGATTCGGACTCGAGTTTTGTCCTCTTTATTCTTGTATGTATGTAATTGGTAGATTCAGCTTATATATAATGACAATAACTGACTCATGCAATGTTTTACAGCTTATTTTGCGATGTTGCTTGCATAATGAAGTTATCACAAATATCCTCTGTGGATTGCCAAGCAAACTACCTGCAACTACAGTTGTGAGTGGTGCTGGAGATGGCACAATTATTTCAGAGATCTTCTCCATTCTATCTTTGTGTACTGCTTCTAATAAAGAGAACACAGATGCAGAAGCAGATAATTCAAGAGTCAAAGTCATGGATAAACATGCTTTGGTTATGAATTCATGTCTTGTACTTGCAACAGTTGCTCAGTGTTTGAAATCATCCGGAAGAAAGTCTGCTATGTTCATGTTGACTACATCTTCAAAAAAACAGTTTGCTCGTCTCTCTATCCTTGCAAACCATATGTCTTCAGACGAAAGGATGCAGCCCACTTTGCAGCCTTCTTGTGCAGCTGCCATGCTTGCTTTTGCATCCATTCTGTCTCTTGAGAAGGGGACTTTAATTGAAAATTCCATTTCTGAGATGGCTCTTCCACTAATTCCACGGACATCTACTCTATGTGACTATCTCAGAGGTCCTGTGAATGACGAAAACGTCACAAATCTTACCATACTGAGGGGGATGCTTCCTTGCATGTATGGTGTTCGGGATGGCTCTATTGGGTTGTTAGAGTCCAGACTCAACTGGGGAGGACCTCTGGCTGTGCAACAGCTATGTGCAAGTAGTGCTCCACAGCTTCTTATTGATTTATTAGCTAACAATATTCTACATGGTTCTCAACAATCTAAATTAACAAATGATCAAATTGGATTGTCACCGTCTGGAGTTATATGGACTGTTTCTTCAATATGTCAATGTCTTCCTGGTGGAGTCTCGACATTTCGCCAGATTTTGCTGAGGACTGAACACATCAAGTGCATTACTGATCTAATATCGGACACTCATCTGAAGCTTGTTGAATCATGGATTGGACCTGGGGGAGGGACAAATGGTGTGAGAGATACAGTAAATGCTGTGATCGACTTTTTAGCGTTCCCTTTTGTAGCTATACAAAGTGCACCTGGTCTTCCATCAGCTAATGCTTCAGTTAATAGTGGTTTTGTACTGAATATGGGCTCTCCTGGAGGAAGGGTTTGTGTTGAAGACAGAGACATGATGAGAACAATTCAGGGAGGCATGAAAAAATATATTCAGATTCTTGAGGAGGTCAGTGTTGATTGTTTTTCAAGTATTAGAGGCTATGTTAAAGGGTTTCCTTGTGAAGATTCCTCACATGGAGTTAGTTTTCTTATACTAGTTTCTGCTATACACTCCATTTTCTACCATATCTGGAGTTGGTTGCAGTATTTGAACATTATTCTGCCTGTCAACTTTATGACCTTGTTGATCCTGGAATCTTGGAATATGTATCCTGAAATATATCTGTTAACTTCATTAGGCAACCAAAACTAGATAGAGTGGCAGATGGGAGCTACCAAAATATCTATTTCCTATCTGTTATGTGTTTACAAAGGCAGATAGTCTTATAATGATAATTAATGATGTTGGTCGTTGACCTAATAAGACAGAACGATATTTGTTCTAAATTTCATGCAAGCAACAATCAGTAGACATAATTTCTCAAACCATTGTACTTCACTTCTGACGTTTGAAATGCATGATGCATTATAGAGCCTTAAAACTTCTGTGAATTCAAATTTAACTTGTAGTATGTATCATGTGCTTTGGCATTTATAGGTTGAAGTCCCAACAAACATCCTCCGATGCTTGGATCATATGGAACTGAAAGATGTAGCCAGGCCAGTTGCATTTATTGCCAAACTATGTATCCAACAGCCACTTGCTGTTCAACTTCTAAGCAAAGGCTTGCTGGATCCAACCAGAGCGAAAAAACTGCTTTATAGCCCCTGCCCTAGGGAAGTCACTCTCGATTTTCTTATGATAGTTTCAGACTTGGCTCGAATGGACAAGGTATTGATATGATGAGTTTCTACTTTCTGGTGGTTGTTCATGTGTTCTAATATTATGTGGTTAGTCATGTTGATATCAGAACTTTGCGCTGTATGTTTAGGCTTCGTTCTTAATTTGAACAACTAAGGTCTATGGATACTTTCCTTCATTGTCAGTGTCTGGCTTTCCCACCCTATCTTTTACAGATTTTTAAAAGTACATAAACAAGAAAAGTTATGCATTATCTGGTGGCATTATTATGCTCACTTTTATTTTCAGAGGAATATATAGTTGGTAGAAGCAGAAATTTTTTAGAATGGTGTGCATATGATAAACTATATTTTGGCCTGTTATCTCCTGGAAGGATAATAAAATTCATTCCTTCGGTTAAGTTTATTTTCAGGATTCTTTTCTATTATTGGTTTTTCCTGTTCTATTTTATATTCATCGTAAATAATACACATAAGCATCAAAGTTTAGACTAAGATGAAGAAAAGCATTTCAATAAGTGAACATAATCTGGCTTGGTCCTATCACAAGTTTCGTAGCTTAGTGTTCTCCTGGTGTATATACGGTCGAGACACCAGGTTTTGATTCTCAAATTCCCATCCCCGATTAAAAAATAAAATAAAATTATTGATCCTCATGTTTGACAGTTTGGCTTAATAAGCAATATTTACTGTGATTTTTTTGAAATGATTTCTTATTGGATCGTTGTAGTAGATGCATTGCATATCTCTAAGCACATATCTGTCTGCAGCAATTTTATGAGCATATAGATGCAGCGGGCATCTTGGAGGATCTGAGGCACTTTCTCACCCATGAAGACCCAAATCTGCGTGCTAAGACCTGCAGTGCTATTGGAAACATGTGCCGCCACAGCTCGTATTTCTATAATTTACTGGTATACAAAAATGACAAGAATCATACTCTTTACCTTTTAAGTGATGGCAGTGATTTGGACTTTTTAGCTACAAGATTAATCCAACTTGTACTTACAGAGTTACTTTTATTTTTATTTTTGAAGGCAAAACATCAAATCATTGGTCTTCTTATTGATCGATGTGCTGATCCTGATAAACGGACAAGAAAATTTGCCTGTTTTGCCGTAAGTGTTTCCTATACAAATAATGCGTCCTAGTCACCTTGTGATTGATATTTTCAGCAGTATTCTGCTGCATGTTGCTTTGATGAGCAGTAGTACACGGAATCATTGAATGACAATATCTGTGTGCAGGTTGGGAATGCAGCCTATCATAATGACTCGTTATATGATGAACTCAGAAGAGCCATTCCTCAGCTTACAAATCTGCTGCTTGCTGGAGAGGAAGACAAAACTAAAGCAAATGCTGCCGGCGCTCTTAGTAATCTTGTTCGCAACTCCAACCGGCTCTGTGAAGACATAGTTTCCGAGGGAGCCATGCAGGTTTTTCTTAAACCACGATTCTTTACTAGTTTAGTTCAGCTCATCTGTAGATAGTTTTGCATTCTAATCAGTTATCTAAAATGGAAAAGAAAGAAAGAAATGAGAAATTCTTTCAGGTGATCTGAAAAATCTCAGGGATCCCAAAACAACTAAGAGAAAATGTCATCTATTGTTTGAATATTCCTAGGGAGCCATGCAAGAATATACCTTGCCAAAGTTTCTCTTTATTTGAGAAGGATCAAAATCATTCCATGGGCAATTATTTAAGAAATAAAACTGGAATATACATCCTTAAACTCAAACAGTTTCAATCTATTATAAAGAGCACAAGATTGGATCTGTGAATGTTCTTCATACATGCATGGTTGTTTAAAAGGGAAGTTGGGGTGGTTTTCATTTCAGGCATTGCTGAAGGTGGTGGCAGATTGTTCATCAGTGGCGTTGAACCCCAGAAGGGAAGCCGTGAACGAGTCACCTCTGAAAATCGCTTTGTTTTCGCTGGTGAAGATGTGTGCATATCCCATGTGTCGGCAGTTCATCCGCTCTTCGGAGCTATTCCCACTTATAGCACAGCTCCGGCAATCACCGGAATCCACCATAGCCAACTATGCCTCTGTCATCACCACTAAAGCTTCGGATTTGTGATGATACTCGGAATGCATAACAATTATGACCACAAAGTGTACATAAGTTATCTTGTTTCCTTCTTTTTTTTTTTTTTGGTGCTCGAGCACGACAATATCATTGCCACATGCTCCTATCTATGCTATTTCTCATGAATTTGTGAAATTTGACAGGCTCCATGAAATTGCTGGTCGAGATATACTAGTGCAATTTAAGTCATCTTGCTCAAACTCTCTCACTACTCTACTTGGTAGCTTAAGTTTTAACATTTACTTTAATTTAAATGAAAATATATCTAAATAGTCACTTCTATTATCTAAAAACCCTAAATAATTAATATTATATATACATTCAAATATTAGCCAAAATTATATGAAGTACCCAATAAATCCCTATAATTGACATACTATTTGTGGATTTATGAAATTTCCAATCATTCATATCTTATTACCAAAATAAAAAATACATATATTTACGTATCTTTCTACACATTCAATTTTTTTTTTTGAGTTTACACTTTACATTTATAAATATAAAAATTAAATATTGAAATAATAAATGTTTACGATTTATATTAATATTTGAGATTTGAATTAATGTTGTGATTATGTATTTGCGACATGATTGAGATTAATGAATTTATTTCATGAAAATTAATGAAATAAAATACTGCATTATGCATTTTTATTATAATATAATATTTATTTCATAATTGTAATTTGAAGTATTATTTATGGTTAATAAAATATTTAATAAATAAAATTTATTTCATTATTATTTCATCCTTTTGAGTAGGGCTGGCAATTCGTGCGTGTTAGGTCGTTATCGTGTCGTGTCTTATCGTGTCGTGTCATTATCGTGTTTGAGCTTAACGGGTTTGTGTTTGGTTCGTGTCTGAGCTTAACAAGTTCGTGTTGTGTTCGTGCTCATCGTTATCGTGCGTGTTCGTGTCGTATTAAATTTTTTTTGTCCCAAGTGTAAAACTGACAATTTTAGTAAGGTTAATTTTTATCGTGTCGGGTCGTTTTCGTGTCGTGTCATTATCGTGTTTGAGCTTAATGGGTTCGTGTCGTGTTCGTGTTTGAGCTTAACAGGTTCGTGTCGTGTTCGTGCTCGCTTTTATCGTGCGTGTTCGTGTCGTGTTATCGTGTCGTGTCAGAAATTGTCAGTCCTACTTTTGAGATCAAAACAGACCTTTGATTATTTACGTTTGTGATTACAGTTTATATAATAATTCTTTTATTTTAATTTCGTAACTTCCTTCGTTTTTCTTAATATAATTGAAATATGGGATAATATGGTAAATATGATCATTCTTTGTATATGAATATAAAAGTGACTATTTAAGGTTTTGAGATAGCAAAATAGGCTATTTAAGGTTTTGACTCTTAATTTTAAGGGTATTGCTAAATAGCCATAAATGGATTGTCATAATTTGACCATAATACATTAATTACTACAAGTAATTCATAATAATGTAAAATATTACCCTTAATATAATTTAATAAAATTATATTATACTTCATCCGTCCCGCCAGATTAGTCCATATTTCCATTTTCGTCTGTCCCACCAAATTAGTTCCATTTCCTAAAATGGAAAAAATTTCCTCACATCAATAAAATATTAATTCCACTACACTCACAAATATTAGTTTCTGTGCCGAAACTAAAATGGACTAATCTAATGGGACGGAAGAAGTAATACATATCCTAATCTTTAATTGATGCTAATTTTTTATTTATTTTGAATAAAATATAACGTTTGGGTTTTATCTTTTACTTTGTTCTTCTAATTATTATACATAACCTCATCGGTAGTTTAATAAGAAAATTTTAGAACTTAGTTGCCTAAATAATAATAAATAATTTATTTAGAATAAATAAACAAATTAAGAGTTCACTACTAATTATCAATTTTAAAACAATAATCTTAAAATTATATATATTATACTGCTTCCGTCCCAAAACAATTGTCTTGTTTTCCTTTTTCGTCGGTCCCAAACAATTGTCCTCTTTCCTAAAATGGAAAGTTAATACACACTCACAAATAAAATAAAAAAATTTTCTATCTCTACTCGCATTGGTATCTGTGTCATTTCCAAACCAAACAATTATTTTGGGACGGAGGTAGTATATCATATCACATTTTACATAAATTATTTATCAATATTTTATTTTGTATCATCTATTCATCAACAAAAATAAGAATAACCTAGTAAATTGTTAGTTCCCGATCAGAGTAACTATGTATGCAACGGAATATTTTAGGGTTCTTGCACTTACCTTGCTGAGGTCTTGACTCAGCAAGTGTTTATGAAATGTGTATTTAAGCTCGAATAGTACTTAGGTTTATTTCAAGTTATACGACAACACTTGAGGTGTTGTGTTTTAAATCAGCAAAAATAATAAATTAGTAAGCAGTAAATAGCACAAAGGTTATAGTGGTTCGAACAAATGTTTTATGTCCACTCTTTAGTCTGCTGACTGGTAATTTACTATGATTGATTGTACAAGGCAAGACTTGATCTCTAACTGCAAGCAGCTCCTCTGTCTGGTCATAGCGCACCTTCAAGACTCCTCAGATATCAATATTCTCGGCAAGCACTTAGAGTGAGGACACACCTCCCTTCTCCTTGGTCGTCGGAATAGGAATTTTATAGTTCTTCCTGGAACTTACCACACGTGCGGCTAGATGCCCGTAATAGTCAACCTTGCAAATCAAGCAAGCTTCTTTGGTCTCGTGATGAACACGACAACTTGTGAAAAGCCTCGATCATTTTCTTGATCGGATTTGAATTCATTAGAATATATGCGTGAATTTGCGTTGTACTTTGTGGAACTTTTGCTTTATGCGAATCCTTCTATTTATAGATGAAGATTCAAACATAACGTTTGAATCTTTGTCCGTTAGACACTGTTTGTCTGCCCGCCAATCTTCGTTCTTCTTTTTCTGAAAAGCACATAGACTCTTCAGGTCTCTTCCTTTTCTGATTAGCTCTTTCCTTAAATAGCCGACTTGTAAAAACATAACTTTCAGTTGGGTTTGAAAATTTTCCTTTTGTCTCTTGATAATTTAGCTTTTCGATTCCAGGAGATTCCTTAAACTTTGGAAATTAAAGATCACTTGTTTTCGCGGCTTTAACTTGATTGTTGTTTGCTATCGGACATATTGCTGAGTCGCTATTCATCTGTTGAGATCTCAGCAACTTTGCTAAGATTCAGCAAAATGTTCGCTACATTTCTTCAGCATCTTGATGTGTTCGCTGAGTTCTTTCAGCCACATCTGAATGTTTGCTAGCCTTCCGATACTTCATTGTTTACTAGCAGCCTTAGCAATCTTTGTGATTTTAGAATCCTTCAATAATCTCTTCGTATTTTGCTTGAGTCTTCTAGCAATCTCCTCTAACTTTGCTGACTCCTTCAACAAACTTCAGCGATCATTTCTAGCTCTATTACAACTCGAAAATAATCATCTTATACAGGACTTTTACAATTTTGACACAATTCTAAGATGCTAGAGACTAGGTATGCTAGTTTTGATGCATCAAAACCTATTACAATTATACGGTAAGATCTAAAGGGGTATTTTTAATAATTTCATCAATATTCCCAACATAAATATTATTTATAGTGTTCAAATTTAACCTTTGAGAAGATATATTATTTTAATTTTTAATTAAATAATAATGTATCATACTTAATTAGAATATCGACAATTTGTGTAAGAAAAGGACGGAGTAGGTGTGGCAGAGCAGAAAATGCAACATGTCACCATCCAATCAGAGACCTGACGGATAATTCAAAATTTGGATTATCTCTAAACGACTCTTTCACCAAACCCTTCCTCACTCCGTCTATAAATAGATGAAGGCATTCTCAGAGGAAAGGTTACAATTACAAGACACGCATTACAGATTATGACCTACGAGTTGAAGGACGAAGTAGCGTCTAAGCAAAACTGATCATATTGTAACCGTCATCACCAAACAGAGACTTCCCAAGTTTTTCTTTCTTGTTCGAGTCTATTTTCAAATAGCTTGCAGTGTCTCATCTCCAAACACGATAAGCTTATAAGCTTGAGTTTTTCTTTTGGTGCTCTTTTTCTCCAAGAAAGATCACAACAGTTGCAGCTATCTCCAGCCTGTAACTATTACGAGCTCCTGCCATAAATTCGAAGAGCTTCGGGAAGAACTTAAAAGCTCCCGACTTTCAGAGGAGGAGGCTGTGTGGTGTACCCGCACTCTCGAACTGAGTGCCGAAGAAGAACGAGACCCTGGGCAAGTGGGCAAGTGACTGGTGGACATGGGCATTCATCAGCTTGCAATAAATCGTGAGGATAGATTATAGTATATTCCGGGCTACTGCCTGAAGAGAATAGAGATGGCCAAAAAATGGAACTTGAACCGGCCCTTGAAATTACGTTTCCGGTTCAAACCGGCGGTTCGTCGATTTTTTTTTTTGTTAAATGTAATTATAAATATTTTTTCTTTTGAGTAATATCAATATATGTATAAATGTATTTCATTTTATTTCTTTTGTTAAATGTATTTCTTTTGAATAGTTTTGTTTATTTTGGACTTTGTACAAAAATTAAATAATGAGTAAAATATAGAGAGAATATTATAAATTAATGAATGAATTAATCATAAACAAATCATACAAATTAAGATTACACTTACAATAATGAATGGATAATGAATGTACATTTATAATTTTTTTCAACTACACAAGTTATACAAATTACAAGATTGAAGAACTAATATTATTACAATAATTGAAATTATTATATTAATTAATTAAAAATTAGAACTATAAACAAGCTTTACATCTAACACCTAATATGTTGCATAAACATTAAAAACTTTGTTATGTTTCAGAATGTTATTGAATATTTTATTTTCAATTTTTTATTTTAAAATTTTGCTTTGATACTAAACAAGGAAGATAGATAAAAATATTTTATCTATCTTCCTTGCTTAGTACCAAAGCAAATTTTGGAAACAAAAAGTTGAAAATTAAATATTATACAACTTCTAAACTTAGAAAATTTTAATGATATATAACAAATTCGATGAGAAAAGTGAAGCACAAATATATTTTTAATTTTCAAAAAATTTATAAAAAAACTTTGATAATTAGGGGGGAGGGGAGTGGTTAATTAAAAAAGGTTTGCTCTTAATTTTTTACCTTAAAATTAAGTTACCTACGTATCCCTTAACATTCATTAAGGGAATCAAAGTTCACGTAGTTCTCTTACCTTACTTGAGTCAAAATCCGCATCACCTAGGCCATTGGAAGCATTCGTACTTGCTGTGCTTGCATCGGAGTTGTCAACATTGTCGTCGTCGAAGACGTGCTTCCAATCTGATTGTTGTTCTTCATCCTCAGCATGTCTCCAATCTTTTAGTATAACTTGTGCTTCCAAGTTAGTCGGTGTCAAGTTAGACCTTCTTTCATCCAACATATAACCACCCGAACTAAATGCTTGTTCAACAGCTACCATTGACGCGGGGACGACTAAGAACTCCTTTGCCATCACACTTAGGATTGGGTATTGTTGTTGCCGCCTTGACCACCATACTAGAAGATCAACCTCCGAAGGTGTGTTGTCATCTTCTTCTTCTTGAACCTGCAAACAATCACCAACATATATTTCCGACAAATAAACATCTAGTTCGCTTTGTTGTGAACTAGAGGCACGATTTTGAGACATAATGTTATGTATTCTAGCTAACAAGCAGTTATCACTAGTTTGGCCGGAAGTAGTGTTCCTAGAGGCATATCTAATTTGAACTAAGTGACTATATGTGATATAAATTGAATCGTAAACTTTACTTAATGTTGTACTAAGTTGGGATTTAAAAATATCGGGGGAGGGGAGGTTGAGAATCTAAAGTAACAAGTTCTTCGAGCCCTATAAAAGCTAATGTTGATAAAGCTTGATATTATGTATCAATTAAAGAAAATACACCATCTAATTTTATACTAGGATCTAATACCTTATTAATTAAAAAAAAAACAGAGGGAATCTCCCTAAAATATTTCAATCATTTTGTTACCATATCAAATACTACCATACGTAATTCGGGTACAAAACTACATTGATTAAATTAAATAGTAATATAACAACAATGATATAAAACTTTAGAACTATTTGGATAATAGACACCGAATAAAATTTTAGTTGCGTTAGAAAAAGATTTTAACAATTCATGTATAGTAGAACATGCATCCCAATGAGATAAAAGCAAGTCAATACCGTAATCATCACTTCTAAAAAATTATACTAATAATTCTTTATATTTAAAAGTAACATTAAGCATTTCATAGGTGGCATTCCACCTAGTAGAAATGCCGGTTGAAAAACATTTTGCTCGAACTCCTTGACTAGTACAAAAAGAAGTCCATTTTTTTGCAATTTTTTATGACTATGTAAGCATAAAACTGTATTTCTAATAGGCGTGATCGAATTTATATAAATTTTGAGGCCATCTTGAACAACTAATTAAGAATATGAGTAATACAACGACAATGAAAAATTTTACCTCCGAGGACCGGATTGCACTCCAAAATAAGCTCCCTTATTGATGCGGTGTTGTTGCTTGCATTATCAAAACCAATTGAAAATATTTTGTCCTTGATTTTATATTGGTGAGCTATTTTTATTAATACAACAACTATATTTGATGTCGTATGAGGATCATTAAATTCTCGGTGTGCAATTATTCTTTTATTTAGATTCCAAGCGGAATCTATCCAATGAATGGTTACACCCAATAATAATTTTCGGACCTAACATCCTCCCAAATATCGGAGAAATAGAAACCCTATGATATAATTTTTTAAATTGATCGCGTAAAGTCAATCTATATTTTCTAACTCTATTTCTAATGCCACGTACCATAGATGTGCGTGGAATTCTTTTTTGACAATGTTAAACCGATTTTATATATCTTTCAAATGTTGCTTTATCCATTAGTTCAAAAGCTAAACTCTCAACACAAACCCATGAAGATAATGAAACCCTACATTCTATAGGATTATATTTATAAAGAGGGGAAGAGGAAGACATACCTTGGGAAGTGACAAATGTACCTTGGTTTATTTGAGTTTGACCTTTAGACATGTCTATCTCAAGGGGATGCTTCACATTTATGTGTCGTTGATATGTTTCATATCTTTGGGCAATAATTACAAAATATATCAAATTGTTCGGGAGCACCTATAATTTTATATTATTCTAAGTTAGAAATCATAATTAAAATTTAAAATAAATATAAGAATTTGAAATATAAATAAAGACACCACGTACATTTCTTTTGTTCCTTTGAACGAACTTTTCGATAGTGCTTTGTGAAAATATCGGATTTCAAAACTTTTGGGCTTAAATTTGACTCGAAGGCATCCTCTTCATTTACCTCGGGGGGGGGGGGGGGGGGCTTCTTAGTTGCCTTCATCTTCCATTGCCTCCCG
>JAPKLW010001332.1:63140-79666 GCA_026898455.1 Plectranthus barbatus | reverse complement strand
ATTCACTGTTTGTCATGACATTTATTTTGATATCCATAAATCGAATCTGGAGTTTTAATAAATGGCGATTCATGTCGCCTATTGTAGACTCAGTTCCTACATACACTCCAGCTCAAAACGGTCAAGCCGAACGCAAGCACCGTCATATAACCGAGATGGGGTTAACTCTCCTTTTTCACTCCTCCACACCTCTCTCTTTTTGGGTTGAAGCTTTTAGTACCGCAGTATACATTATAAACCGCCTTCCTACTCCTATCCTTGCAAATAAATCACCCTTTCAGCTAGTATACGGCCGACAACCATCCTTTGACTCACTCCACCCATTTGGTTGTCGTGTATTGCCATGTCTTCGTGATTATACCAAAAACAAATTCCAGCCTCGTAGTCTTCTCTGTGTTTTTCTAGGTTACAACCTTGGTGACTAAGGATTCCGATGTCTAGATCCCTCTACCTCTCGCCTATACACTGCTCGACATGCTAGGTTTGATGATATTCACTTTTTGTATGTCTCTACCAGCGTTGCCTCATCTCCATCCTCTCTAAAAAATTTTGAATTCCTGGATACATCCTCTCCTATTCTGCACCATCCAGCATCTCACCTCCCCACCTCCCCTCCTCCCCTCCCTCATCCACGACCTCATGTTGTTTCTGTCCGGCTGATGAACAGCTTCCAAACACTTCAGTCCATCCAAATCCACAGCCTGCTGCCACTCTCGATCCTCCACCTGCTACAAATGTCAAACCACCACCTGCTGCCGCTGTCCCTCTACCCGTGGTTGAAACCCCAGCCCGAGTCCTCCCCACACATGCCATGCAAACACGTGCTCAGTCTGGTATTTTTAAAACCTGGTACCCTGTTGATATAAATTATATTTTGGTTTTCTCTTCTTCCACTGTTTTAGCTATACCTCGAGGCATTAAGTCAGCTCTCAAGGTTCCAGAATGGACACAAGCCATGCATGAAGAACTTACGATGCTTCATACGAATAATACTTGGGTTTTGGTGTCACGTCTTGCGCATGCAAATATCGTTGGATCAAAGTGGGTTTATCGCACCAAATTTCTCACCGATGGAACAATTGATAGATACAAAGCCCGACTTGTAGCTCAAGGGTTTAGTCAGCTTCTTGGGTTGGGTTTCACGCACACCTTCAGTCCAGTTGTTAAAGCTATAACTATACGTGTTATTCTATCCATTGTTGTTATGCGTTCCTTGTCTCTGCATCAGTTGGACGTAAAAAAAATGCGTTCTTGAATGGGGTACTCACTTCACCTGTCTATATGGAATTGTCGTCGGGGTTTGCGAACTCTCGACATCCAGATTATGTCTGTTGTTTGAAGAAAGCTATATGTTGTCTTCGACAGGCCCCTCTTGCCTGGTATCAAAGGTTTCGAACCTTCATATTATCTCTTGGTTTTCTTTGCAGCACTTCCGACACTTCTCTGTTTATTTTTTCAAAAGGCTCGGCACTTATTTATCTCTTGGTTTATGTGGACGACATCATCGTCACTGGAAACGATTCTGCGGCAATCTCTATTCTTCTCAAACGACTAAACAAGAAATTTGCGACTAAAGATCTTGGCCGTCTTGGTTACTTTCTTGGCTTAGAAGTTTCTTATCCTACTGATGATTTATTTTTGTGTCAGACTAAGTACGCCCACTACATATTGAAACGAGCCGAGCTGCTGGATGCGAAACCTGTCTCCACGCCTCTTCCATCAGACGTCTCCTTCAGTAAAGACGGTGATCCCTTTCACGATCCCACTTTTTACCACTTTTTAGTCGGCGCTCTATAGTATTTAACTATTATCAGGCCAAACATTGCATATTCGGTAAACATAGTTTTGTAAACTTCAGCAGAATCCAACAGTTGAGCATTTTCAGGCAGTAAAACGGATCCTGCGCTATATCAAGGGAACAATTTCACACGGTTTAGTCTTCTCTCGTGGTTCGTTCACTCTTCAAGGTTATTCCGATGCTGATTGGGATCGTTGTCCACACACTCGCCGGTCAACCTATGGTTATGCAATTTTCCTAGGTCCCAATCTTGTTTCTTGGAGTGCAAAAAAATAACCGATGATCTCCCGCTCTAGCTGCGAGTCAGAATATAGAACCATCGCAAATACATCCACTGAAATGGTCTGGATTTCTACTCTCTTACGTGAGCTTCACGTCGTGCCACACAACATACCATTGCTACTATCCAATAATTTGAGCGTCATTTTTCTAACTCAGTTGCCGGTATCAAATTAGAGGTCTAAACATATCGACATTGATTATCACTTCGTCCGTGAGCTAATTGAATCCAAGCGACTATCCACTGACTTCGTACCATTTGATTCCCAAGTTGCGAACATTTTTACGAAGAGTTTAGGTCACCCTTTGTTCGACCGATTCAAGTTCAAGCTACGAGTGTTACCGTCTCCCACTTCTACGCTTGCGGGGGGGGGGGGGGGGTTAGATATATTAGATATGCTATATATCTTACTTTTTTATCTATCTTGTATATAGTTTAGATTAGTTTAGCCCTAGACATACATGTATATTATAATCTTTTCATTGTATGAAATACAAGATTTAATATCTTTACAATATGTATATATGGGATATTGGGATTTTGAGGACTTATTCAGATTAATCTTCTCTGGTTGAGTGGCTGCTACAGTGACAAGCTGCCGAATTGATCGTTCCACTTCTCATAGGTTCCGAGTTCATTGAGTGAGACTGATGGCCTCACTTCTTGTAACGCTTTCTCAAAATCCTGGACAACAAAGGCAACACCCACAAACTCGAGGATAAGCAAACTTTGCGAGCTATAATTGTTGAGGTGATGATAACTGGTCCACAAAAAATACTCAACAAATGGTTCAGAACGAAAGACAATGATTTCAAAGTCCTTATAACGAACTCATCCATTGTGTCTTCAGTCGAACTAATACTTTTGTTTCGGGCATGAGGGGTTTATCTGAAGATTTACGGGCCTCATATCCTCATTTTTCTCCAAGAAAGATCACAATAGTTGCTGCTATCTCTAGGCTGTAACTATTACGAGCTTCTGTCACAAGCTCGAAGAGTTCCAGGACGAACTTAAAAGCTCCCAACTTTCAAAGGAGGAGGTTGTGTGGTGTAGCCACACTCCCGATCTGAGTGCCGAAGGAGAACGAGGCCCTGTGCAAGTGAGCAAGTGGACTGCTGGACACGAGCATTCATCAGCTTGCGATAAATTTTAATGATAGATTGTAATCCTAAGGCTAGTATATTCCGGGCTACTGCCTGAAGAGAGGATGTAAGACAATTGTTTGTACCTCTATAAATTCTTGCATTATTTACTACTTTATTTTATTCTGCAAGGATTTAAAATTGAACACTATCTCGTGTTGAAGTATAATTGAACTTGTTAATTATCAAACTCGTTGACAACATGCTTTTCAAATAATCAAACTAGTCGATATCCACCAGTTTGTAAATGTCACACCCCGATTTATAATCAAGACATAAATCAAGGAATTGAGGCACATCGGGTACGATACGTGCATTTGGGATATCAAACAATAAGAAAGATCAAGCGGAATAAGATAGAAATTAACACACATATCCCAAATAATTTAAAAGATAATAAAAGGTGCCTCCTCAAGAAGGGATCTTGGCTTCTTGAGATATGAAATATCAGAGTTTAACTAGTTTAATGATACCAAGAGTCTAACAAAGACAATGAGTTTTAGCAGCGGAAAGTTATCAATGAAGTATGTTTATGAAGATACATACTTCAATCTCTAACTATTACAAAAGATGAGTCTTAAGCTCCACTCCTCTGCTATCTCGAACTCTACTTCAATTCTTCTTTAACCTGTGCATTTTAGAAATAATGCAAGGGGCTAAGTACAAATTGTACTTAGTGAACACATGCCCGAAAACATACATATATAATTTTGTCATGCCTAATTATCGGGTCGAACATGGGGTTTTAACTTTGAAATCCTCCCATAGCACCAAAATATTTTATGAATGAGCATGCTATTTTACTCAGTTAAACTATCTGCAAAATCATGTGACTGGTAGGTGACCACCTACCACAATCACTGCTAGTCCAAGTAGGGCGCGACCCCTAACTTGATAGCATCACAGTGCACTAACCCGTAGTATCTTTCATACTAATCGGGCACGATCGTTATGGACTCGCAATACGCGCAGTCAACATCCACGTTCCCACGTGTGATGTTCTTCTCTAGTGGGGTTCCCCTACAGAGAGGTCATATAGCAAACACAAAACAGTTGAAAACAAAATATTTCATTTCATGCTTGATATACTTTAAAAAGAAAACATTATTTTGATTTTAATTTGGCCCACGATATAGGGGTAAAAGAAAAGTCACCTTAGTTAGTGCGGTCACGAATGATTTATCTAGCTCACGATCTTTTCCTTGCCCTTTCCTATTACATAAGGAATACGAGTAAATTCTCAAAGGATAATAGATTATCTATGATTGGACATGTCAAATAGTTCTAGACTCTTAATCAATCATGGACTTTTCAAGTCTTGAGCCATCAGATAAGAATATGAAAAAATGATTCAACAATTTGGTTTGACGAACGAGGTAGTCAAACATTAATCCAACAACTCGTGATTCAATATCGAGCGTTAATTTATAAATAAAATTCATGGTTCAACTAAATTGAACAAATACGAGACTTCGTCAAATGATGGAACATTACATCAAAGATTATGATTGAAAAGAACTTCATAATCAATTATGAATCATCGTACATCGCTTGAGAGTATGAGAACTCATCAAGTTATTTCAAGAGAAGATTAAGTTATGAATAATCAAATCAAACAATCGAAGTTGGTTTGAATCAAAAGGTTTGAAAAAGAGCAAGATAGAAAAGAATAGCTCTCAATGTCAACCGATATAAGAGATATCAAACGAAATAACAATTAGATTTAAATTAATCGAAGGAAGAATTTATAATTTGGACAATGTTGTTTGAGTCGATCGATATAAAGGATGTCAAATGATATGAAAGGTAGGTCGAATCGACTGAAGAATGAAAATTAAAATTTTGGAATTTGCGTATGTGTCAGCCGACACAGAGGGTGTCAATCGGCACGGATGTGTCGGCAGGAATGAATTTCGAACGATATGAAGGTTATGTCGACCGAAATTCTTGGTGTCGATCGACACACAAGAAATAGCTAGAGAGGGGTTCGATCTATACCTCCTTGATGTTTTTAGGACCTCGTGGGCTTGATCAACACTCGATAAGCTTGGTTTCCATTTCTAGAACATGGAGAATGAAGAAAAGAGTGTTGGAAGCGGAAAGAGAATGGTGAGAGGATCCTAAAGATGTACTACCTCCGTCCCGCGCTATTAGTCTCATATAGTTTCAGCACAGGAACCAATGTTTGTGAGTGTAGTGGAATTAATATTTTATTGATGAGTGTGAAAAAGTTTGCTATTTTAGGAAATGAGACTAATAGAGTGGGACAGACTAAAAAGACAAATGGGACTAATAGAGTGGGACAGAGGTAGTAATTATTTACTTCAAAACACTTCGTCGGAGCTTCGCCAGAAAATGGTGGGTGAATTTTGAGAGAAAAAGTGGAAAGTGATGGAGTGTTGAGGAAGGCTTCTATTTATAGAAGTAGGTGGATGCCATTATTGTGAATACCCAAAAGTCAAAAAGTTAAAGTGGTTGTCAATCGCTTGTCTCATCAGTCATATAGACATCAATTTCCGTCATCTCTACATCTCTTCGTGTCATTATACGGGAGACCGTAATATTCTCCTCGGTTATGAAATTTATCGATCGATAATATCCCGATACGAAAAATATCAGGTTGCCAAATAATTCATTGGCATTATTTAAATTAAATCTATCAAATAATAATTATTAAAATAAAATGACAATGAATAAATGCCAAATAATAATTCCCAAATTAAATCGATCGTGAAACGTCGAATTAAATTCGATAACAAAATATAAATTTTGGAAATTTGATAAATACATTTAAAATTTACGAGGGGTGTTACAGTAAAATGTAAGAACTCGTTATTTAATCTTTCGCTGCACAAATCTGTTAAACTCCGATTTCGGGACTAACAATTATCATTGCAATGGGATGATCAGTTGATGATATATCTTCTCTTGGAGAATTATCCTCTCACGAAGCACCTAAGATCCTTTGTCCCACTTTACATGTTTCATTTCCTGTTTCACTATTAAGATTATTGATTTTTATTTAGTACTACCTCCGTCCCGCTACAATTGTCGCTTTTCATTTTGGCACATTAATTTCGGAGCTAGTGTTTAGTAGCTAATTGTGGTTAATAATAAAAGTGGCAATCGTAATTAACTTATTTAAGACTTTAATAAGTTAATTATGATTGTCAATTTTATTATTAACCACAATTAGCTACTAAACACTAGCTCCAAAATTAATGTGTCAAAATGAAAATCGACAATTCTAGCGGGACGAAGGGAGTACTTTTTTATAATTTTAATTTTTTATAGTCTCGTTTAATTTTATAAGTTCAATCGCAGGGTTTATCATACCCAATTAGGGTATAAAATATTTTTTAGTAATTATTTTTCAGCATTTAACTAAAACTTGATTTATTCATAACTATAATATGTGTTCTTATAAAACTTTGATTTTTGTTCTTAAAAATAAATTAGAATATTTGTTTTATACTTGAATTTTATTCTCGTAAAAATATTAATTAAAACAAGTAATCGAAACGGTAGAACACCAAATGAAACCTCATTATGGGATAGATGATTTAATCCGCTCACAAAGTTGTATGACTTTTATTTACTAATAAAGGAATCCACTACAAACAACAATAAATGGGTTTCTATTCCAAAAAAACATCATCCACTTCACCTCCAACTTTAGCTCAAACAGTATTTAACTTCTAGTTGCTTTGTTGTGTTTCATAGGTTTTTATTATTTTAATATATTTCAATTTCTTATTTCCCATATTATGTAATTTTTGTGTTGGTTTTTTTTAAGCAATGCAATTTTATTTTTATAAAATATTATTAAAATAATATTTATTTAATTTTCTTTTATTATGATTATATATTTGATCATCATGTATATTTTTTTTATAGAAGCACTAAATCATTGAAAAATATTATTTGAATAATAAATATAAATATAGCCTTTTTTTACGAAGATAAATATATAAACAAAAAATAATGAGAATTTTAAATTTAATAACTATCATTAATTTAATATATTTTAGGAAAAAGATACGTGAAGATATTGAGATTTCGAATTTTAAAAAATCAATAACAATTCTTTTTTGTGGTATAAGATTATCGTCATATTAATTTGTATTATCAATTTTTAATATTAAGATTTTTATCTACTGAATCTCTTAAGTAAAAAGGAGAAGGATATTTTTTAAGAATAATAACATTTTTAAAGCATTAAATGAAGTAATAATGATTATGGCATGACGGAGTAGCTTTTTCCTAGTTTAAATAACTCCTATTATATTTCTCTTACCACAAATTGAGCTATCTTTGCCAATGAGGTGTCTAAAGCCAAAATTGGGTAATAGAAAATAATTTCTTCCTGCTAAGTTTAGGCCTGGGCTGGAACTTGCGGGACCATATTTATAAGTGAGTAGAGTTGAATTATATTTAGGAGACTTGGGTTTAATAGTCGGAAATGGAAATCATTATAATATGAGTTCAAATGTTTAGTTTTTTAAATTTATAGATTTAGAAGTTAATTTAATATTGCATAAATACTAATGATTAATCTGATAATTAAAACTAAAAAATAAAATAAATTAATAAATAATGTTATTATAAAATAATTGTTATTTTGTTTATTTTAAAAAAGTATAAAGCCAAGTCACAAAATGAAAGAATGTTATACTACTATTTTATCACAATATTTAATTTATAAAAAATATCTTGATATAAAATTCAATAAAATATAATTTTATATACTCCCTTTTTCTCATTTCTCATGATATTATTCTCATTTTTCATTTTTGTGAAATTAATCCCATTTTCTATTTTTGTCTGTCTCATATAATAGTCTCATTGCAAAAAATAAAAGATAATTCACTCATACTAATAAATTATTTTCCTTATCTCTACCTCCTTGATTATTGTGCTGAAATCAAATGAGACTAATTCCGTGTGACAGAGGTATACTAATTATATCTTATAAAATATTGGAATTAATATAAAGTTAATAATGATATTATTACTATAATATCATTTTAATTACTAAATTAATAATGTAATATAAATATTATATTATATATAAATAAAAAAACCATCAATCAAACAATCACTTAAACTTATTTTTAATTTGAGTTTAGTTTATTGATACAACAACAATGGTATGATCAGCACAAGCCACCAAAATTAGAGTTCGAGAAATGTATTCGGCCGCTGATATTCTTCTCAAACTCATAGTGAGCAAACAGTTATCGATCGTAACGAGCCGTCAAGTATAAAATCCAGCATCACAGCCATTTGTTTCAACCAACTCTACCAAGAATAGGGAAACAATGATGTTGCCCCTTATACTTTCTTCTCTATTTATCGCTTTTTGGGTCGTTTTCTTCTTCAAATTCCTCAAAGCCGATGGTACATCTTGTTAATCATCCTTTTGATGCTGAACGATCGATTTAGATTTTAGCTACTACTTGTTTTGTTTTTGTAATTTATGACAGGGGATTTCACGTTGTTGTCCAAAAGAAAAGCGAAGCGTGAAGAAATTGAGGATAAGGTTTGGAAATTCGCTGTTCGTTCAATACGTTGGATATTATTTGGATTCCTGGGCAGTTTTAACTATTGATCTGTATAATTGTGTAGGTTATTTGGATAACTGGAGCTAGCCGCGGTATTGGTATGTGGCAATGTGCTTTCCATTATCAGATTCTTGAATTGTTAATACTATTGTTACATAATTCATGCGATAGATATCCTTGTACTCGCATTGTTGCATCTAATTGAGGCATATATTGTTATTCTGTTCAATGCTGCTTTACGTTTTGAAGAACTAGACTTATTTGATCTTAACGCATTTAATATAAGGGGAAGAACTTGCTAAACAACTTGCTAGTTTGGGAGCAAAGCTCATTATCTCTGCTCGAAATGAAGTGGAACTGCAGCGCGTTAAGGCACAGTTGACTGGTTTGGCTTTTTGGCATCTTTTCCTGTCAGTCTTTGGATTATACCGGAGTTTGCCAGTTTTTTCTTACTCCAGTGATTTTGATACTAAGACAGGGAAACATGCACCAGACGAGGTAGTAATTCTGCCTTTGGATTTGAGTCGAGGGGAAGAACAACTGGCAGAGGCAGTTCATGCAGCAGAATCACTTTTTGGAGGTGCAGGTGTAGATTACGTGTTCCACAATGCAGCATATGAACGCCCTGTAAGTATATGCATTCACTGTTGGGAACATATCGGAGAACACTTAGCGTCGTCTACATACAGGGTCTAACCATATGTATTATATACTAAAATGTTCAATATGGGCTGGACCTGAATGTTGTTTGTTTCCTTCGATTTTTCTCTCTTAGAACCCATACTTCCATTCTCTTTTGTTATTGGATCACTCAAAAAAATTACATTATTGGAGAACCTGTGAGCTACCGTCTGACTTAATTCATGTTGCAGAAATCACTGGCATTAGATGTGACAGAAGAAAGTCTCAAGGTATTATATGCTGTTAAAGAGTTACTGATATATGTCAACTGCATTTGTTTTTTTCAATTTGTTGTCCAGTTTAATCGGCCACATCATTTTTATATTCTCATTGGAAATTTACAGGAAAGATTTAACTTAGTGTATGGTGTCTGGTGAGGCTTTTCTGTTGAAATTTAATAATCTTAAGTTAAGATGGAAGGTTATAATTGATTTATGTGCTTTAAAAGCAATAAGTTGACAATGTAATGATTAGTGGGAGGAGGAGGATTCACTGTAAGGGCATTACTCACATAACACAATTATTTATTAAAAAAATTGTGCAATTTGTTATTTGAATCCTATCAATTCAGTTTTATCAGAAAGCATATAACTAAACTACTAAGTATTGATATAATCTGCTTCCTTCTTAGGCAACATTTGCCGTCAATGTTCTGGGGCCAATATCTCTGACACGGATCTTGTCACCGCACATGCTTAAACGGGGCAGAGGACATTTTGTTGTGGTATGTTTTTGCGGCTGTGATACATGAAATGCTTCTAACATAATAACTATTAGAGTATTCTACCAAATTATGTCATTATATCTCAAAATTCATAACTGTATTACGATGAGCTGAACTTTTTGCCCTAAACATTGATTTTGTTATGCTTTAAGTGGTTATTTTAATAATAGAGTATATAAATAATTTTGATCATTTTGGCTTTCTCAAGTTTATATGTTCGATTGCTTTCTATGTAGATGAGCAGTGCTGCAGGAAAGACTCCTGCACCGGGGCAGGCTGTCTATTCTGCCTCCAAGTTTGCTGTAAATGGATATTTTCACTCACTGCGATCTGAGGTATGTATTGCCCTTATCTCACTGTGGATTTATGTAACATGGCATTCTCTGTAGTGTATCTAAATTTGTACAATTTGTTCTAATAACAAACAAAGATGGGTCATTGCTTCAGAGCAATTTTTTTTGACAGTTTACATGATGTGCACTCTTCAGAAATAATGATAATGATATTAGGTACCAATTACCAAATATCAAGATCAATGTGACTTGGCTAAGAATTGTGTGTAAGATATAAAACCTGATCAGGTTGTAATGTGGACTTCTGAGAATGTTCTTGATCTCATCACTTACTCTTTATTCTCCGATACCAGCTTTGTAGAAGAGGCATCAAGGTGACTATTGTTTGTCCAGGGCCCATCAAGACCGCAACTACCTCTGATTCTAGTTCCTCTCATGATAAAGGCATTTCTGAGGTAAAACTTAGCAGTAATATTATTGAGAATTTTGAAATGCTTGATTTTCTTAAAAAACTAGTTCTCCTTTTGTGTGTTGCACGAATCAAACATTGGATGTCTTATTTCATAATGCTATAATATTATTAAGTGAATTATGTATATATATATATATATATATTAATAATGAAAAAATATTTTTAATTTTAAGTCATCAATATTATATATATGCAATTCTAATATAGATTACTCTCTCTCTCTCTCTCTATATATATATATATATATATATAAAGAATAGATCAAACACAAAGACTACAAAAATTGAAGTTCAATTTTCAAAAATAGTTGATAAAAAGATTTTACTTTTTTAATTTTAAAAGTAGTAAATAAATTAAATTGCTAAATATGTATATTATAATGAAAAGTGATGAAAACATCAATTTTTGTTATTGCTTATTGTGTGTGTACTGTGTATATACCTATATATTATAATATAAAAAATTAGGAAATGAATAAAAAGTGAATTGATGTTGATGTGATATTTTTTGAAGGGAAAATAGCAAAATTGTAATACTGTTGAACCACTCTCAGTTAGTATATTAAGTAGATAGATTTCACTGTGGCATCATATGTGCCTCTAATAATCCTAATGGCGGCTGTTGGGCGGTGTGAGGTTTTAGGCAGCTTGCTGAAAGAAGTAATAAACTCGGATTAAATTCTTACCATGTAGTTTACTTTCATAGATTCTTGGACTATATGATGCAATGTATATGAACATTGACCCTAATGTTATGTTTTTCTGATCCTTTTCTTTTAAGCGAATGTTTGTTCCGATTCTTTTAGAATCACAATATCTTCCGGATTTGCAGTAATGCCCAACACACAGGCTGCATATAATTTGTATTTGTCAGCTTTTAATTGGTAATGTAAACATGAGATATGTGGTGAGTATTATTATTGGAGATACTGTGGTGTTAACATTTACATATCTCTGATGGAATTATCAACCAACCCCTGTAACTGTAAGTGTTTAGTGGAAAACTGGCAATCTACTCAAGTTCGGCTATATTTTTGTATTGTAAAACATCCAGAAGCGTGTGTCCTCTGAGAGGTGTGCAGAGCTTACAATTATTGCTGCAAGCCACGGCTTGAAGGAGGCATGGATATCATATCAGGTGTTAAAGTTTTTCTATTCAATAGCATTCTTCTTTCCTTGCTCTTACCAACTAACTGTTGAAGAATTGAATTTCGTCTGCAGCCGGTTCTGGTGGTTATGTACCTGGTGCAGTATGTACCGACAGTTGGATACTGGCTAATGGATATGGTATATTTACCTGCTTTTGTTTACTTACCATCCATCCATCCCACATATACGTAACGTTTATTTTTTTTTTCAAATGGCCTTCAGATTGGGGAAAAGCGCATTGCAGCTGCAGCTGAGAAGGGCAACACATACTCATTGGGCTTGCTTTTCGGGAAAAAGAAATCATCATGAAAGAACAAAACTCAGACGTCAATTGATTGCTTTAGGCCGAGTTTGGTGTTCTTGGATATGCATGCAGTTGTAAACCTCTGGAAACACTTAATAAGGTCTACATTCCTACTTGTTAACTAATTATTCATGCTTTTGAGGTATATTAGCTTATCATCTTCTTGCATTTCTTTTTATTTTCTTACTAACTACATGACATGACGTCCACAAGATTTTAACTTGTGATTTGTGATCACAAGGTTGTTAATTTTATTTATTTATTTATTATTATTATTATTATTATTATTTTGGATTAATTACAAATAACAAACTTTGGTACTTGGTCATGAAATGTTCAATGAATGGACCACTTCGTATTTAGATGTTCATACTTTTACTTTATAAACATGAAATCCACGTTTGTTTGCATTTTGCTTTTGTGCTGTAAATTACAATTTATTTCATTATCGATCACAAGTATTTAATTTTAATGGTTAAATTTACATAATTTCGATTTAAGTATTAAATCGATATTGAAATGGCATAGTTTCAGTTTTAGAAACTCATCGTTTGATACCTAATTATTATTCCTTCGGTCGTAAATTGCCCACGTTTTTTTTTGTCTTACAATATTAGTCTACTTTTTAAAAAAATAACAAGATTTTCATATTCATTAATATTATATTTATTTCACTACCACTCCTACTAATCGCATATATTGGTTATCGTGCTCGGTCATAATTTGACCGGGGAGAAGAGAGTATATTTCAATATCCGAAAAAATCAAATCTAAGAACTCATTCAAATTTTAAGTTGAATTTGAACACAATTCTCTTTAATGAAATGAAATGAGATTCAAATTGAAAATGCTAAAATAGGCCGTTTTTGTGAAGGCCTACTTATGTCTTTCCAATGGGCTAGTCCAAATTCCAAACCGTAGCTCAGCTAACCAATTATAATCAAATTTCAACACCCTACTCCAACTCCAAGCGAAATTAGGGTTTTCTAGTTTTTCTGCAACTGCGTCTTCAGCCGAATATCTGCCCGAAAACATGGTGAAAACTACCTCTTCATTGTCATCAATAGTAGACTCTTGTTGGTGCTGTTAGATGAATGTCTGATACTTGCAGTTTTTGCGTTTATTTATTCTTCAATGTAGAAATTTGGATGCATGATTCGGAGCACTTTGAAATTTTTACGCTTGATTCGGAAAAGAAGTTGAAATGTATGAGTTTGTGGATTGCTATTGAAATTCATTTTGCGAGTTGCTATTCATGAATTTACAATATTGTCTGAAGATTTTATGAATTTGCTAACATTATTTATAGTATTAGAATTTGAAACGAGGATGATAGAATGTGGTATAGTAGCTGTGTATGGCTGATCAGTTGTAAATTGGAGAATGTGGCGTAGATGCTGTGCTTTGCTATTTCGCTTATGTGTACTAACGACAAGTAATGGGGCGTTGAGAAGCCACTGTATATAAACTAGTTCATGCTTATTTTATGTAAACCCACTTTGAGTTTGGTTTGGGCACAGACAGTGTACCTTTGAGTGAGGCGATATGTTGAAATTCTAATTGACACGACAATGGTTGAATTTGGCACAAATGCTGTTTCGAGAGGCTTGTTTTGTGTTAATCCACTTTTGAGTTAGGCGATATGTTGAAATTCTATTTCACCCATGGCCACCATCTAATACATATGGTTAACCTTTGAGTTTGAGCCGAATTAAGCTTGTTTGTAATACCCTACTTTTTCAGCTACTTGTAACTTTTAAACTCCATATTCATCTTGGATGTGAGATGTTCAACAATTACTCTTAGAATAGATGTGTTTTTTAGTGTGATGATTCTTTGAAGATCATAACATATTTTCTCTATTTTCTTTTTTAATGGTTCTGTTAGTCATACTAATTTACATTGAACTATTTAATTTTAGCTTTTGCTGTTCATGTCTATACGATATGACTAAGACATCTTTTTTGTGATTCTCAGCCTAAACAAATCCATGAGATCAAGGACTTCCTTCTTACTGCTCGAAGGAAGGATGCACGTTCTGTGAAAATGAAGAAGAGCAAGGATGCTGTTAAGTTCAAGGTTCGTTGCTCCAAGTACCTTTACACACTTTGTGTGTTTGACTCTGAGAAGGCCGAGAAGCTGAAGCAATCCCTTCCACCAGGTATCTTTTCCACTCTTCCTGATTTTCTTGCATTTCATCCTACTTGTTTATGCTTGGCATTCATTTGTTTGTCTTTACACAAACAGAGTTTCCAAAGCCTATTGTTTGTGATTATTTTCCCACTTGCATCACTCTTTTTTGGTGGAGCTTGATGGTTGGTTTGTGTTTTCAGGTTTGAGCGTGCAAGACCTGTAGACTCTGTTTGCGCTTCTCTTTCCTGCAGTCAGTTGCGCAGATGAGTCCACCTTTTCTGCTTTTGCTTGATTCATGCGATATTTTCCTTAGGAATCTGTTCATCTCAGAATTTCTATTTTCCTTTTTTTATTTTGTGGAAAAAAAAAACTGATTTGAGTTGAATAAGCAATTTTGGTGTGATGGAAAGAGGATGACCTTGCAACCCTTGAGATCAATTGCATATGCATAAATAAATAAATATACTAATGAGACAGTCTAGAGCACTTAGACTAGTTTTAACAGCGATCAACTACAACACTTATACACTTATGTCTCCTGCTTCGACAGCTATTTTTATATAAAATAAATCAAAAATTTGTTTTTCCTTTTTTTTTTCTCAAGGTTAACCAGCAACCAAACCCAATCACAAAATGTTGCCAGTCTCACCTTCCATCTTTTTCGATTGTTTTCTTTTTATATGTTCATTAATTTTGTATAAATATAACTATAAAATTATTATATCTTTTATAAAATAATATAAAAATAAATAAAAATTATACAAAAATTCATAACTTTTTATTCCCTAAAAAAGAGACTAATTTTGATATATATATATATATATATATATATATAATTTTTAAATTTACATATATATACTCAAATAGGATAAATTTTTGCTTAGACAACCAAACATTAATTTAACTTGCTTATAATTTATATATTATTGATCTTTTTAAAATGAGTTGATAAACTTATTACTTAGGGGGCGTTTGGTTGGTGGGTTTTGGAATGAGGGAATGAAATGATTCTGAAACCCACTGTTTGGTTAAAGGGTATGGCAATGAAAAAATGGGAATGATATCTAAATAGTTGGGAATCACCAAAACCCTCCAAAATGGTGGGTTTTTAATTTCATTCTCATATCTCATTACCAAAATTATTTATTTCATACAATTTTATAATTATTTTCTTATTTATTTATTTTTATAATATTACTCTAAAATATTTTGATAATTATATTATTTTGTAATATTATATTAAAATAATATTACTATTATATTAATCGTTTATTTTTATCTTAATTTTAAATTTTATAAAATAAATAAGAATATAAAAATATTATATGTTATTATAATATTATTAATTTTAATATATTAAAATAATAACATTATTATATTAATCATTTATTTTAATTTTAATTTTATATTTTATAAAATAAATAAGAATATAAATATATTATTTATTTATTTTAATATGATTATATTTTCTTAATTTTTAATTATTAAATTATTTGTTTATTTCTTATTTTTTTTAATTCATCTTATTTATAATTATTTTCTTATTTATTATAACGCCCCCATCTGACCTTCCCAATATGAGGCCGCGTTACATTGATGTTTCAGGTTTTGATGAACATTCAAGATATTCAATTAAGAAAAGACTTGAATTAAAATAAAAGATAGTAATACATTAGCAATAATACTTCGAGTCAATTAGTAAAATAGAAATTTAGTCGAACAAACATTTCGACGAGGGAAGGGATTTTCAGAGAGTGTAGCAGCGTGTGTGTAACGTGATGGTGACATATATATGAAGATACATGTCACAAGATCTTATTCTTTGTAAATACTCTTCACATCTCCAGCTTACACCCAGCAACTTCCATCTCTGCTGCTCAACCTGCACGTTTTAGAAATAACGCGAGGGCTGAGTACTTTCGTACCCAGTGAGAAACATACCAAAAACATACATTATATAGGAAACATGCTATGCACTCACACAGCT
>JAPKLW010001332.1:25531-55024 GCA_026898455.1 Plectranthus barbatus | reverse complement strand
ACCTATGGGGAAACTGATAGAGCCGTCAGGTTCAATCTCATGAGAGAAATCGTGAGTAAGAAAATGACTGATGGCACCTCAGTGAGAGAGCACGTGGTTACCATGACTCACCTCATGGATGAACTGACAGTGCATGGTGGAGGTATCGACGCTGAGGCTAAGGTCGATATCATACTGAACTCTCTACCCAAGTCCTTTGAGAGTTTTAGACTGAATGTTGTCATGAACAAGAAAGAGTATACTCTTAACGAGTTACTCAATGACTTGATGGCAGCTGAATCGGTCATGAACCCTCAGAAGGTTGCCTTGGCCACTTCTGGTAATCCTTCTGCTGTACCAAAAAGTATGAAGCGGAAGAAAGGGATTAAGAAATGGGCCAAGAAGACACCTGTGAAGGATGGTGGGGCTGGGAAAAAGCCTAAGGTGGCGACTGAAAGGGACAGGTGCTTCAGGTGTGGTAAGAAAGGACATTGGAGGAAAGATTGTCAAGCCAACAAAGCTAGACAAGGTATGCCATTTTGCATGTATAACTGCAAGCATGATTAGAGTTAGTTGTTGCTCTTCCAGAGCTGTAAGCACTAACTTGTTGATCATGTTGTTGTACTTTGCAGGGGACCGTGCCGACAAGGCTGGTGAGTGATGGCAAGAAGATACCAAACTGGATGAAGGCAACGTTTTATGACGGAGCTTCATGGAGTTTTTCCTTTCCTCATATTTTGATGTTTTAAGTACATTTGAGGGTTTATTTGTGGGCCGTGGTTTATCGGCAGGACAAATTTTATCAATCTTTTATGGATATTTGTTATTTATGATTTTATCATTGGCAGTAACAATGTTATCCGTTGTGTTGATTTGTACTCTTTATGCTACTTCGATCAAAATATGTCCGCAAGTATTGCATGTAATTCATCCGTAATTGACAATCCTAGGAAGAGAAAACTTACTTCTTCTGATGAGGATCTTACATATCTCTGGCACTTGAGACTAGGTCACATCAGCTTGAAGCGGATTCAAAGACTTGCAGATGACGGTACATTGGACTTAGTCCGGGCTGTACCTTATCAAGTCTGCGAATCCTGCATCGAGGGCAAGATGTCAACTAGGCCTTTCAAGGCTAGTCAGTCTCGAGCAGAGGAAGTGTAGGAATTGATCCATTCTGACTTAAGTGGACCGATGTCCACGCAGGCTCGTAGAGGGTACGAGTACTTCGTCACTTTCATTGACGATTACTCAAGGTACGGATACATTTACCTGCTTCGCTACAAGTCTGAATGCTTTGAGAAATTCAAAGAGTTCAAGGCTGAGGTAGAAAAGAAGGTCGGGAAAACTATCAAGTCGCTGCGATCTGACCGCGGTGGCGAATACCTCGGTAACGAGTTTCTACAGTATTTGTCAGAAAATGGGATAACATCCCAATGGACTGCACCGGGTACTCTCCAGCAAAACGGTGTAGCTGAAAGAAGAAATAGGAATCTTCTAGAGATGGTAAGATCAATGATGAGTTATGCAAACTTACCAATTTTGTTTTGGGGCTACGCATTGGAGACATCAGCTTACGTGCTTAATGTGGTGCCTTCTAAATCAGTTCCTAAGACACCTTCTGAGCTCTTCCTTGGTCGCAAACCTAGTTTATGCAAGTTTAGAGTATGGGGCTGTCCGGCACACGTACTGTCGAAGGAACCTGATAAGTTAGAAAGCAGGTCAAAAGTAATGCTGTTCATAGGGTATCCCGGGCAAACGAAAGGTGGTTACTTTTACTATCCTGAGAGTCAGAGAGTCGTTGTTAGCACCAACGCTAGATTCTTGGAGGACGAGTATATGAGTAATCACATGTCAAGGAGTGATATCGTTCTTCAAGAAATTGAGAACGAGAATGCACTTCCAAGGGAAGGGGAACTGTAGATGTGGGTGCACCTGTGAGAGGTACAACACCACAGACACGTTCTTCAGTGCAAGGTGCAGGACCACAAGTCACTGCACCTACTACTGACACGACACCGATGTCTCGTCGCAGTGGGAGAGTTATTTTCCAGCCGGAAAGATACATGTTCGTGGGTGAGTCTTCGGACTTGAGCCCGGAAGACGGACATGAGGACTCTGAACCGCTGACTTACGAAGAGGCAGTGCAGGACAAGGATGTTGCCAAATGGCAAGTCGCCATGGATTCTGAGATAGAATCCATAACTGCTATGGATGTATACGAGAAAACTGTTTTGCCGGATGGCTTTAGGGCCATAGGGTGCAAATGGTTATACAAGAGAAAGAAAGGGGCGGATGGAAAGATTACGGCTTTCAAGGCCAGGCTGGTGGCAAAGGGTTATAGTCAGAAAGAGGGCATTGACTATGACGAAATCTTTTCACCCGTAGCCATGCTCAAGTCCATCCGGATACTCCTTGCCATAGCTGCGCATATGGACCTCGAGATCTGGCAGATGGATGTCAAAACCGCTTTTCTAAACGGTTACCTTGAAGAAGGTAGGGACATCTATATGCAGCAACCCGAGGGTTACATAAGCAAGGGCGAAGAACATCTTGTCTGGAAGCTTAAGAAGTCCTTGTATGGACTTAAGCAAGCTTCAAGGTCGTGGAACTTACGTTTCAACGATGTGATTAAATCCTATGGATTTGCACAGTTGGAAAACGAAAGTTGTGTTTACCGACTTTGTGTCGGTGGGAGCGTGGTCTTCCTTGCACTATACGTTGATGACATACTCCTATTTGGAAACAACGAGGGAGTGATGTCCGAAATCAAGGTTTGGTTATGCGAACAGTTCCAAATGAAGGATCTGGGTGAAGCTGGCTACATTCTTGGGATTAAGGTCTTACGAGATCGTAAAAGAAGAATGTTGAGCTTATCCCAGGCATCCTATGTGGATACTGTGATAGCCCGGTTCAGCATGCAACTTGCCAAGAAAGGCTTGCTACCTTTCAGACATGGCGTTTGTCTTTCTAGTGGGCAGTGTCCTCAGACACAGCGGGAGAAAGACGAAATGAGTCTTGTACCATATGCTTCGGCTGTGGGTAGTCTCATGTATGCGATGCTGTGTACCAGGCTAGATATCTGTTATGTCGTTGGCATGGTAGCTAGATATCAGTCTAACCCTGGACAGGCACACTGGACTGCTGTAAAGCATATCCTCAAGTATTTGAAAAGAACTTGGAATTTCTGCCTAGTTTATCAAAGTGGAATTTGTGCCATGTGGGTTATACGGACTCGGATTTCCAAGGGGACCAGGATGAGAAGAAATCGACCTCAGGTTATGTGTTTACCCTGGGAGGTGGAGCTGTATCTTGGAGGAGCTCAAAGCAGAAATGCATTGCTGACTCCACCATGGAGACGGAATATGTCGCCGCCTCCGACGCCTCGAAAGAGGAGGTGTGGCTCCGGAACTACCTTTTAGGGTTGGGCGTGATCCCGAGTTTGCCGAGGAGCATCATAATTTATTGTGATAACTCTGGTGTGGTGGCAAACTCAAAGGAACCGCGGTCTCACAGGGCAAGCAAACACATAGAGAGAAAGTACCATATCATACGAGAAATCGTATCGAGGGGTGCTGATTAAGAAGATTAACACTACTGACAATCTTGCTGATCCGTTTACAAAGAGCTTGTCGCAGAAAGTTTACGAAAGATATATTCGTGAGCTGGGTCTGAGGTGGATGCCGACCACTGATAGTGGTTAAAGACAGCAGACTAGATAGACGGACTGTATACTCTGTAATAGCTTAGTTATGCTTTGAGTATAAGTGGGAGATTGATGGGTTTTGTATACTGAAAGCATTTATTACAATGTGTATATAACGGTTTATTTCTCCTATCTGTTAACAATCGTACATGTATGAACAATGGTATCCTCTTGTCTCACCGATAGGGACGATCATACGGCGTGTTGTAGATCGCAGAAGACAGTATGATCACTTGACCTAGTGAGACATAAACCTGATCACAGCCGAGACAGCGTATGAGGATACGTTTGTCTGGATGGCTGCGGCATTGTCGGAATAAGTAGTCTGTCTTGGTTACTTGACATGCTGGTACGCAGAGGTGGCGTATTGATGGACCGCAGTGAGATATATTCGTCTGTCTGACATCAACGAATAAAAGATCTCGTTATATTGATTGAGTCCAAACCCTAACGAAGGTTCAGGGGTTTGCACGGGTTGACTGTTGCTTTGACTTGCCATGGTGGAGAGCCAACACAGCGCGCTCGTATATCCGCATCTTGGGTAACAACAGTTCGTGTAGTACTGCCTTAGACTGAACTTAGGTAACCATATCCGAGTAATAGGATGGGACATTCCCTGAGGAGCTCAATAACATTCATCGTGCCAAAGTCCTGCAGGCTGATTAAGTTCAGGCACGAGTGATAAGGTTTGAGTGGTACTACTCAGGAATAATAAGATATTAATTAATTGTAGTTAGAGCTTGTCAGAGGCTCCGATTGATTAATGGATGTCCGGTAACCTTAAATATGGGGATTCTCAATTAATGCAACCCGTTCTCACAACGTGGTAATAAAGGGGTAGGTCAGTATTAATTCTGTGGTGAAAAAGAATTAATATTAATTAATTAATTGTGTCCTGGGTTGTGGACTGATTGCAGTATTTTTTAATCAAGTAAAAATTATCGAACACAAAGACTCAATTCGCCCGTTATTCAAGTAAAAGTCTGATTTTGAAACCTAATATTTAGAGGTGATAAAATAACTTGAAGATAATAATTAACTAACTATCGTGCATTAACAAGTGAATTAAAACGTAATTAAACTTATTCTTATTGAGAAAACCAGGTAGAGACAGTTGAGGAATTTCGGATGGATTGGGGTAGATAATGGACAAGTTTGGATTCGTTACTCTTCTATGCGGCTTCAATAATTGGATTGGGTCAGTTCAACAAATATAGTCAAGCCCTTAGTACCGGTGCAATAACCGTGGATTAATCTAAATTGCAACCTAAGTCTAGGTTTTATTAATCTAAATCAACTCCCAAAAGTTCAAGAACTAATCAACCTAGATAGTAATTCACCCATTTCTAAGTAAATCAATACCTAACTATTATTGCAATCTCCCCTAATGCAAAAACCTATTAAGTTAATTCATAGAGGCATTCTTTCCAACACATGGTGATCAATCATGAAAGGAACACAAATTAATCCCACAATAATAATCAAATCCATGAAACGCAAATATATGAATCCAAACAATATCCAAAACAATCCCAATCACATCCTATTCCTCAACAATGAGTTTAGCTACTCATAATTCTAACACAAAACTCAACAATTCCAAAGTAAGGCATCAAAGGAGAGGGGAGAAGAGAAAAGCTTAGTGTAGCAATGTTGATTCTCCAACTCTAGCTTTAATCTGTCCTTCCACCTTCAAAGTCTAGCCTTGGGAAGTGATTTTCGCTGCAAAATCGTCCCAATAATCTCCTTAGGGTTTTTCAGAATTCGAACCCTTCTAATGTGGTCTTCGCTCGCCTTTTATAGAGAAACTTCGTGTGGCCCAGTCAGGTCCATCCCGAGCGGGACGAGCCACGGCAAAACTTCATCCCGCTCGGGATGAGTCGGGGATCAGCTTTCGAAGTACCAACCCGGTCCCGAGCGGGACCGAATGATCCCGAGCGGGATCTCCTTCGAATTTCCTCTGCATTCCAATTCACGCCAAATCTACGTATCCCGCGCGGCATTAGCTCATTTCGAGCAAGCGTCCCGAGCGGGACCGAGCCATCCCGCGCGGGATTGGCTTCGAATTTCCAGCTCTTTCTTTCTTTCGCATCCCGAGCGGGAGGTTCTCGTCCCGCGCGGGATGCAATTCGTCTATTGCCTCGATTCAGCTCCAAAAACTTGCATTTTTCACCTTTTCGACATCCTGCACACACAAAATAACTCCAAGACACCAAGTGAAGGAAAATCAAGGAAATAAGAGATGTGTGTGTGATTTGTGCAACAATCTTCTAACTAATTCACTCAATTCTCATCCCAAAAACATGCAAATTACACACATATCATGGACATGAGAATTAATTAATTTATAGGCCCACTTTATTATTTGCATTAGGTCCCAGGTCTGGCCCAACAAGTGTGCTGAATTGAGCCCAAAATGGCCCGTTAGAGTTTCCAACCCTAGGTCTATAAATAGACAGCTCTCTCTCATAAGTTGTAACTGAGTTGAAAAACCCTAAACCTAAGAGAGAGAGTGGGCGCCGTTTTTGAAGGGAGAAGGAGGAGAATTTCGATTCTGGTCCTGCTCAAGCCACAGATCTACGGAGTCCTCACCAGTAGTAGATCTGACCAGCACCGGGATACAGATCTGAAGATCTAATCTGGAGAACATATTTCTTCTTCCCTTTTCTTTATTTTCGATTTGCTCTAGAAATTAGTTTTCTAATTTCTGTTTCCGCAGAGAAATCGGATTGCGTGGTTGAATTGGTTCTTGGAATTCAAACGCAAAAGATCGGTACAGACACTACGGAATTACGGTAATCTCTCAATCCACAATCTTGTATTAAATTCATAGGAGCATGCTAGAGTTTTGAGAATATTTTAATTGTGAGCAATATCCATAGATCGATCCGATTCAGTTTGGTTTTTGTGATTCGGTTCACGTTAAAACCCTACACCTTGTATACCAAACTTACCAGCATATGAACCAAAGCATATACTGAAGGATGATGTCATTGGACTTGCAAGTATGACTACATCAGCATTAATTTCCAAATCCAGGTCCCATCGCAAAGATACAAGAAGAATCATATGAGAAAAGTACTGACAATTTTAAATTTTAAGGATTGGAGATTCCTTAAAGTTTGCAAGCACGAAACTTCAAGTTTTGATACCTAGAATAGCCAGTCCAAGATTCCTCAAACTGACAATACTGCTGACACAAAGACGAACAGTCACTGTCGCCGTCAGAAAAAGGCGGAGCAGGTGTAGAACATAGGGGCGGCAATCTCCAACCCGACACGAACCTAACACGAAAAAAATAGGTTGGGTCAACCCATTTAATTTTCAGGTCAGTTTCGGGTTGAACCCGCCAACCCATTTAATTTTCGTGTTGGGTTCGGGTCAATCTTGGGTTGACCCGCAAACCCATTTGACCCACCAATATAAAGAATAATAATAATTATTATTTATGAAATATAATTATATAAAAATTTATTAAATAAATAATATCCTAAAACCTTTTGTTGTTAATTAATTAACATAATCTTTTAATTTTTAAAATAATTAACACAATTTTTTAATTTTTAAGATAAGTAACACATTTTTGTAATTTTGAAAATAATTAAACATATCATTTCGGGTCAGTTTCGGGTCGACACGAAAATAAACATGTCGGGTTCGGGTTTAGATTTCTGACCCGCAAAAATATACAGGTCGGGTTCGGGTTGGCGTGTCGCTTGTTATTATTTGAAAAAATAATAACAAGTCAACCCGAACCCGACCCATTTGCCACCCCTAGTAGAATATTTGGAAAAAGCACCACCTACCCCGCCTAGTGTAGCAGTCAAAAGAGACATTCGATTGGACATCTTCCAATTTATCTCTAACGGACATTTATTTCAAACCTTCAACCTAATGACTATAAATACCGAAAAATCTTCAACAGAAGAAGGTGAAGACTTGAATTACCGAAAGCGAATACCCAACTTATGAAGTTAACATCCTATTTCCAAAACCTTTCGAGGCTTTTTAAAGCTTTCCGTGTGTCACTTCAGTGAACACGAGACTCAGAACTTTTAAGTTCTTAAGTTATCTCTTGGTAGTCTTTCTCTCTAAGAAAGATTACAACAGTCAAGTATGTCTTTTTCTCTAACTCTTACGGGCTACTTTGCTACCGAGCCAAAAGTTCAAGGGAGAACTATAAATACCCTATTCCAACGACGAAGAGGCTGAGTGGTGCACCCACACTTTAAGGAGCTGAGAAGTGAAGAACGAGCAAGGACTAGATGAGTGAGCTTGTGGACTGAAGGACGAGGCATTCTTCAGCAAACAATAGATCGTAGGAGCACTTGTAAAAGTTCTAAGCTTAGTAGAGTACCAAACTAGTGTCTGAAGACTGGACGTATGACTTGTAGAGTCTGAACAACTATAAAATCCTTTGTCATTTACTGCTTTCTTTTATACTGTTAGCTTACTCTCATTTAAAACTCAACCCTCAAGTGTTGAAGTATACTCTGAAAACTGATTTTAAGAAAACTTTTGTTAAACACCTGAACTAAAGGATTTGACAAACCAAGCTGACACGTCACCCCTAAGCTTGGATAAGTGCAAGCTTACCGAAACAACAAATTCAATTTCCACTGTGCATATTAAGTTTACTCTGATAAAACCGGGACCAACAAGTGGTATCAGAACGATCAGTCCTTCCAGGTTGGTCGTTTGGAGTCGCTTAGGATTGGTATCATTTCCTTGCCCATTTTTTCCTTGTCTTATCTTATAGCTCAGGTTTATTCTAAGAGGGAGTTCAAGATTGAAAAAATGATAGATAGTTCTATGTTCTCTAAGTTTGGGTTAGACTTGTTACTTAAGAGAAGGGGGTTGCTTAGGACTGTGACAGAGTTTACCTCTTTTAGTCCTACTCTGGTGTTAGAGCTTTTTGCCAATATGCTGAAAGATGAAGTATTCCAGACCGGTAAACCCAAGTTTGGGAATTCCTATGTTACGGGGAAAATTATCAAGTTTGATACTGATACAATCAATACTTTCCTGGGGTTAAAGTCTGAGAATGTGAAAGCATTGCCAAAGTCTGCAGCTACGGACTTAGTTGTTGAGTTGACTGGGGGAAAAGCTAACACCTAGGTGACCAAAGCTACCTGTCTCCACCCTGACCTAGAAGTATGTGGCCCTGTTTAAAATTTGTGTTCACAATTGGTTGCCAAACAAGAATCTGTCAGTGGTGTCAAAGGAACAAGTTGAATTCATCTACCGAGTTGGCACTGGTCTCTCTTTTAACTTTGGTCAAGCTATTTTCACTAACATTTTTCATGCAGTATCCAAGGTTGATTCCACATACCTGCCGCATTTGTGCCTTCTCCATGTGCTTATTATATCTCAAGGAGTCACTGTTGGGATTTTCAGTGAACCGAATCAGAAAAACCCAAGTGAACCGGATCGATGTATGGATATTGCATATAATCAAAATTCACAAAAACCTAGCAGGTTCCTATGAATTTAATTTAATTCGTGGATTAAGAGATTACCGTAAATCCGTAGAGTCTGATCCAATCTTTCGCGTTTGAATATTCCCTTTGATTCAACCACGCGATTCGATTAAATCTGCGGAAACAAAAATTAGAGATCTAATCTCTAGATAAAATCGAAAAATAGAGAAAAAGAAAGAAGGAAGAATCTTGTTCTCCAGATCAGATCTTCAGGGTTGTATCCCAATGCTGTTCAGATCTGCTACTAGTGAGGATTCCACAGATCTGTATCAGTAGGCCAGAGTCGAAATTCCTTCTCCTCCCTATATTGCATGCGCCGCCCTCTCTCTCTCTGATCTAGGGTTTCAACTGACTTTGAGTTTTATGAAGTGGCTAGGGTTTCACAGAGTGAGAGGTCTATTTATAGACCCAAGGTTTTATCCCTAATGGGCTATTGGGCTCAAATCAGCATATTTAATTGGGTCAGTCCTGGGACCTAATGCAAATAATAAAGTGGGCCTATAAATTAATTAATTCCCATATCCACAACCCAGGACACAATTAATTAATTAATATTAATTATTTTTCACCACAGAATTAATACTGACCTACCCCTTTATTACCACGTTATGAGAACGGGCTGCATTAATTGAGAATCCCCATATTTAAGGTTACCGGACATTCATTAATTAATCGGAGCTTCTGACAAGCTCTATCTACAATTAATTAATATCTTATTATTCCTGAGTAGTACCATTTAATCTTTATCACTTGTGCCTGAACTTAATCAGCCTGCAGGACTTTGGCACGATGAATGTCATTGAGCTCCTCAGGGAATGTCCCCATCCTATTACTCGGATATGGTTACCTAAACCCAGTCTCAGACAGTACTACATGAACTGTTGTTACCCAATATGCGGATATACGAGCACGTTACTCAGGCTCTCCACCATGGCAAGTCAAAGCAACAGTCAATCCGTGCAAACCCCTGAACCTTCGTTAGGGTTCAGACTCAATCAATAACGAGGTCTTGTATTCGCTGATGTCAGACAGTCGAATACATCTCACTACGGTCCATCAATAAGCCACCCTGGCGTTCCAGCATGTCAAGTAACCAAGACAGACGACTTATTCCGATAATGTCGCAGCCATCCGGACAGACGTATCCTCATATGCTGTCTCGGCTGTGATCAGGTTTATGTCTCACTAGGTCAAGTGATCATACTGTCTTCTGCGATCTACTACACGCCGTATGATCGTCCTTATCGGTAAGACAAGAGGATACCATTGTTACATACATGTAAAATTGTTTGACAGGTAGGAGAAATTAACCGTTGTATACTCATTATAATAAATGCTTTCAGTATACAAAACTCATCAGTCACTCCATTGGAAGAAGATTTGCAGTCTTATCCCATCCCGCTGGTCTTTGAACAGTCTCTGACTAGGAAAGGCGATACAAGGGTCAAAGACTTGCCATATGTTCTGAGTGACATATCCGAGGATGAAGAAGTGGATGTTGGTACCTCTTCCCAATATCAGAATTCCAAGATCCAACAGGCCAAGAGACTTCTCAAGCAGGCCTTAAAGTTGCTTCAGGATCTGGAATAAGCTTCCCAACATGCTACCATTCAGGGGGAGACTACTGTGATATGGGGGAGATGGTGGATGCAGTTTGGACCTCCCTTGACCCTGCCCTGCTTTATTAAATCTCTTGCTTTGGAAACAATTTAAAAAAAATTTGTTATGTTTTGATGTTAATCTGTTTCTGCCGTTGGATATTTACGATTCAGGGGGAGTTTGCCACAATCCCTATAATCGTCATGGTTTGCTTATGCAATGATTTTTGTTTTGCTTATTGTTGATCCATATTTTTATTGCTTTTATTATGGTTACACCATATGGATTTGTGTGGAAATGAATGTCATTTTGTTATGGAATGATCCATATGGAATGGTAACAAGTCGGATAAGCTTAAGGGGGAGATTGTGAAGTGCGAATAAGTAAGTTTGACAAAACGTTGTCAAACTTACTTCGCTTTGACAGTTCGGTACTAATCTTATCCTTACTGTTTAACTCAGACATTCACATATCAAACCTTATTTATTTACCTTTTACTCTAACAGGTCAAAGTTATCTGAATTTGTTTGTTACAACTTATATTTATCTATTTTGTGACGTTTTTACAGGTTCTATTTATTAGGTTTCGAATATATTATGTTTATTAACTATATCTTATTTCTATTTTGTTATTTTTATTCCTAAATAATAGCGAGCACCTCTACATCTTTATTTACCCCTACGTGAGTTAGTGAGAGTTCATTTTTGTTGTATGAACAGGTAAAGACGTGGAAGAAGACACATTCCTCTGCAAAGTAGTGGAAGGCTTGTACGTGTGCTCCAAAATAAATAAATAGAAGACGAAGAAGACTAGAGAGAAAGAGGTCAGACACATATTCATACGAGCTCTCTAGGCTGAATCGTTCTACGATCATTCATCAAGTGCACAAAGTTAACAATCAAGTTGTGGAATCCATCTCCGGATAGTGAATCCTACGGTGGAGGAGCAGTTGAGTTGTATCGTGTAGTTTTGTGTGTGATTGCTTTCATAGGAACTAGTATTGCACCCCACGCGATGCGTGGGAATTATAATTTTTTGTATTAAAATTATTTTGTTTGATATTTTTTTATAAACAAATGATATATGTTTTTAAATATGTAAATCAATAAGGTTGTATTATAACATACTCCCTCCGTCCCAGATTAATAGTCTCATTTGCTTTTGGCACAATAACCAAGGCATGTGAGTGTAGAATGAGTTGAGTGGAATTAATATTTTATTGTTGAGTGTGAAAAAGTTGCCTTTTTTAGAAACAGGACTATTAAAGTGGAACGGACGAAAATGAGAAACATGATTATTAAAATGGGACGGAGGGAGTATACAACAAAATTAATATATTATGTTTGTAGTACATATATGATATTATATTGAGATTCATTTACTTTACTTTATCTATTTGTTAAATTTAATTATGTTTTTGTAAGTATCGTGTTAGTTTCAAATTCAAAACAATATTTATATATTATTTTCTTAAAATTCAAAATATATATACATATATTATATTTGGTCATAGTTTATAATTTGTCAATGCTAATGCAATTTTTTTATTTATTAGTGTGTAATACCTTTTAATATTGTATTGCTAAGAAATCTTGAACTTTATACTTTTCACTTATCTTTCTTTCTCAATTTTCTTAGAACCAAAATATATTTTCATGATTGATGTACTAATGGAAATCACTTTTTAAATTATTGGATAAATAATTTTCATGCATATTTTATACATATCAAACTTAGACCTCAAACTCCTTCCCATGCAATTTGATTTGCTACTCTCAAATGTGCTCAAGATTTATATATATTTCCTTCTCTCATCAACTCTTAAACATTTTAAGTTATAATATCATAACATGGTGGTAATTTTAACACTTCATTCAAAAAAAGAATTATCACCGACAATGCATATACCTCATAAATCATCGATTATGGGATCCTATATTCCACTTTTCATATTTCATTCTCAATTCTATTGCTAAAATTATTAGTTTTTATTTAATATTTTTTTATAATCTTAATTTATTATAGTTTAGATTAATTTTATAAATTCAATCATAGGGTTCACCTTACCCAATTATGGTATATAGTATTTTTTTAAGTATTTAATTTTCAATTTTTAACTAAAATGGAATAAGTCATAACTATAATTTGTGTTCTTAAAAAAAATTTGTTCTTAAAAATCAATTAGAATATATTGTATTATAGTTAATTATTGTTTTCGTAAAAATAATTATTAAGATTAGTAATCACACAATAACACAATTTTGAAATAGATTATTTGATCTGTGTTTATGTGGATGTCAATATTCTTTTTCCACATTGTCCCCCCATTAAGTGTACACTTCTAATATCGAAATAAACATGAACAAAATCATATGCAGTTCAACTTTTCAAATCTGCTACGTAATTAAAATATTATTTTTTCATAGTATTTTTAATAAATATTCTAAATGATTTTTTAAAAAGTTATTCATAAGTTCTCATAAATACAAAATGTGAATTAATTATATATCCAATTTGCTACTAATATTATTTGCAATCGATTTGTGAATTTTTTTTTAATATTTTTTATTTTTTAAATTTATCAACTAAAATCATGCACTTAATGTGACTTTTGGGAATATTCTATAGTCATCAAATCATGTAAGGAAATAAATTGATTATTTAAATATTAATATACTAAAAATACAAAATTAAATTCAAAATTTAGATGCAAAGGATTTCTAAGAATTGGTTTTTTAAGAAAAATCTTAATAGATACTCCCTCCTTCCCGGTTTATTAGGTCCTTTTCTTTTTGGCACGGAAATTAAGAGTTGTGAGTGTAGAATGAGTTAGTGGAATGAATATTTTATTGTATGGTGTGAAAATGTTGCCATTTTTGGAAAGGGGCCAATTTAGTTGGGACGCCTGATTTGGTAAGAGGGTCTATTCTGTTGGGACGGATGGAGTATTTTCTATGGAAAAAATAAAATCATAATATTAATTAATCTTATATGACCAATTACTATTTTGTTGGGCTATCATTTAAATTTTTAGTTATTGTTTTATTTAATAATAAATAATGCAGACTCTTTTAATTTTATCTCAAATTATCAATCATTAAATATTTAAAATCTAATTATTGTTATGTAACTTATGTTTGCACCTTCTTTGCAGTTTTATGTATTTTTTATTAACAATTTTATTTAATAATAGTTTAATTTTTTTTTCATTGGATGCTATTCACTTCACTTTATTTGTGGCTAAATTATGATTTGATACAATTATTTTATTAATTGAAATACTTTCTTTATACTGATTTTAATGTCATTATATTTCAAACTGATATTTTCTCTTGTAAATAAATCACTAAATTAGTTTAACTAGATTACATGGATTAGAAAATTACAAAAAAATCAAAAAACAAAAGAAAAATGACTAAAATGTGGAGAATTTATATAACAAAAGTTCTTCGTAATAAGAAAAGAAAACGATAAATTATACAAATTATAATTGATGTTGCTCTTCTAAGCAAATATATATTCTTATTTTGTCTTTCTCCTTACAAAATACTCAACTCATTACATCAATCTAAATAATACGATCTAAAATAATCAAAAGAACTTCTTACAAAGTACTCGACTCATTTCATCAATCTAAATAGTATGATCTACAATAATCAAAAGAAAAGAAAACTAAACAAAACAAAGAAGCATCGTTAAATTTCTTATTTGAGATGATATAGAGAATTTATGAGATTGTAAATAAGGGACTCATATTTATAGATTGAATAGAGAGTTCAAATTTTTAATATATTTACCATGATTTAAAGACTCATAAAAATAAAAGTATCATAATTAATTTGTAACGATTCTTGTCACCTTTTAATCGTTTTAATGTTGATTTATACATATTTCCTTTAATATATCATCAATTATAGGGAAACAATAATTAAGAAAAAATTAATTTAATTGATTTGAACACATTTTCCTAAAATATATAAATTGATTCTATGATTTAATTTGTGCACCCCTAATTTCCTTGTAATATGGGATTATAATTATATTTATTTGTATTAAAGGAAAATAATAATTGAAGTAAAATCAATCTAATTAATTTATACACATTTCCCTAAAATATATAGATTAATTCTAGAAAAATGATAATTATGGAGAAATCAATTTAATTGATTTATACATATTCCCCTAAAATATATTGATTAAATGATCTAATTTTTGTATTCCTAATTTCCTTAAAAATATATTATACTAAATTAAGATTAAAATACTTTTTGAGATTGTACACAACAAAAATCCTAAAATATGAAACTCAAATAATTTTTATTAAATTCTCCGATAATGACTAATAAATCAAACTAAACAAAAATTGTGCTATTTCTATCAACTTATTTTTTATGCAATAAATTATTCAGAATTTTAACAAATTTTAAAATTGATATTATTCGAGAATATATTAAATTAATTTTCACAAATATACTTATATTTTGTTTGTTGTGTCAAATATATTAATATATTTTTCCAATTATTGCGAAAATTATGAGGACATGTTAACAAATAAATTCTTTCAATACAAAATTAATTATGTAATGTATTACACAATATTTCCCTTAAATATATGTTAGTTATATTGAATTAATAATTTAAAAAATTAATTTAATTGATTTTTATATATTTTCCAAACATATATATATTAAAATTTTACATATTTCCTTTCTAGAAAAATTGATGAAAGTTCAAATCATAGTGAAATAATTATAGAATATTTTATACAATAATTAATGAACTTAATAGATAATTAATGAACATTTAATATAACTGAAATTTCCACTAAGTTTGGTTTATAGTATATTATAATGAAATTACATTAAAAATGTACTTTCAGTTATTTTAATATGTTAAGAATGATTAAGTATAGAATTGATATTGTATAAACCAACTCCAACAAATATTGCAGATTTCAAAAACTGAAACACAAAATGAGATACATCAATCAACAAAAACATATTGAATATAAACCATTGTCATTAAAAACTTAAAGACCAGTGTTTCATACATTAAAAAAAAAAATTAAAAGTAAAGATGAAGCATATAAAAAGTTTTCACACAGCCATGGTACTAGATTTACTGCTATCCAACTCCTTTATTTTATCACAGTTTCTTTTATCGTGGCGGCACATCTCATGACATTTGGCACATCGTCGTAATGGTTTCTCCAATTCTCGTATCTTCTTCTCCTTCCTAGAGATTATACGGCTCCCACTACCTTTCGTTTTGACTACATTAGGAGGATGAACCTTAATAGTATCTGGTTTCGGAATTCCGTAGAAATTCTCTATGATTTGCTTCTTAGTTGAAACTGATATTGTCAAACCCTCAGACGTCAATGACTTCTCAGCATCTTGCATTGCAGCAATCAACAATTCTATATCATGGTTGTTACCTTCAACCTTCTGAACCAGACCAAAGAATGAAGCATACAATTTGTTCAGCAACTTCTGCTTTTCATCTGTACCCACAACAATCTGAACTTCATCAAACCTGATATCATGCACCGGCTTAACCAACGAATTTTTCAACCACCTCCCAACTATGTAATTCTCAGGAATTAGCTTCACTTTTTTGCTTTTCAAGACAAAGAATATGTGGCTACACAGAATCCCAACCCTTCCAAACAACTTACAACAACATGAATAAGAATGTTTAGCCCCATCATAGGTCACATCAAACACGGTTTCAGAAGCATCAACAATCTTCCAGAATACTACTTTGTCAACAGTTTCCTTTTCAACAAACTCCAAATCATAACAAGCTTGAACAATTTCTTTCTGCACTATCTTAAACATGTTATCTGTGTATATAGTTGCAGCATGCTTCTCAAGCGGCACATTTGTTGCCATTATGGGAACCATAGATGAATCTGAATAATTTGACTTAAAGAATTGATTTCGTTGTGCTTCAAGTGCATGATTGAAACTCATAATGAACTCAACAAGGTTGCAACGAGATTTTGTGTACCTTTTAAAAAAGCAATTCTCGCTCTCGGATACGGATGTCGTCCTCAATAGTCCACCCATTGGAAAGTCTCGAAAATAAGCAGGTACCCAAAACCTCCTAAGCTCATACATGTTGTTGAACCACTCCACTTCAGTCAATCCAAAACGAACCATTATCCCCATCCATGATTCCTCGAAAACTTCTGGATCTATCAACTCTGACCATACACACCCATTTAACATCTTCTTAAAATCTTCATCAGCATGAAGTTCTTTAGACACCTTGTCCGAGAGTTTTAGCATAATGTGCCACATGCACCATCTATGCCTAGTTCCAGACATAACACGTTCTATCGCCACCCTCATACCCAAATCCTGGTCGGTTATAATCAACCTTGGAGAAGAACCCATACAATTCAGAAACTGGTTGAATAACCACGAAAACGAGTCTGCATCCTCTTTTGACAGAAGTCCTGCTGCAAAATGGACTGGACTACCATGATTGTCTTTGCCCGTGAATGGTGCGAATATCATACAGTACCTATAAAGGAAAAAATATTAAGATTATTTACAAATGAATCATAATCACCCTAACTATATTTATGTACGTGTATATTGTATATGTATGGGACCAAACCAACACAATGAGAGAGATACAAAGAGAGAGAAAATAGGGATTGAGATTAAAATGCAATACATTAGGCTGCGAAAAATAAGCTGGGATTTTAAAATTTAGATATGCATCTCGCATTTTTCAAATTTGGCAAACAGTTTACTTCATTGTACCCTGCATATATATGTAATCTTCTTTTTTAATGAATGAAGCAAATATTTTGTGATGAAAGTTTACTGACATTAAATTGATACAATATAACATAATGAAAGCATATAAAATAGCATTTATGGTCGATAAAAAGGCATACTATTTTATATAATAAAAAGTTAAAAAGAAAATTCATTTAAAAAAACATACTTGTTGGTTGAGTACGTTGTATCAAAAGCAATCACATCACCATACATATGGAAGTTCCTTCTGGACACAGCATCACACCAAAAAAGACGTTTAAGCTTATCTTCAGAATCCACTTCATATTCGTACGTGAACGATGGACAAAGCTGCTTCTTTCTGTCCATTTCATTTAGTAACATTTGTGCATCAGAACCTTCAATATAAGCTTTCATATCTCTTGCGAAATTTCTAACTTCTACAACCGTACAACCAACTGTATCGTATCCTCCCATCAACTCATTCAATAACTTGTATGTAAGTGTAGGACCAATATGAGCCTTCGCACAATCAACTATAAATCTCTGGTGCACACTATCAAGTTTACGATTTATTCTCATAAATCGTTTATGTTCTACAGCAACCATAGGATGATTGTGCCTTTCTTCAAACCTATCAACCACATATCCAACTCGTGCAACCAACTTAAAAACAACTCTAGCCTTACATTCACACCTCTTTGACCTACGTCTACGCTTATTAATGTATCCTTCACGCGCATTACTTGAATCAACCTCATCAGTATTCTTATTTCCTTCCCTACTACACACCACATAACGCCATGTAATAACACCACCTACATTTTTAGTGCCATATATCCGAGTGTCGAAACCAACAGTTTGAGCATAATTATCATAAAATTCCATTGCATCCTTCAGGACATGGAATGTTCTACCTTGATTCGGCTTCAGATCATCGTCACATAATGGTATGAAATAGTCTGTAATATTCATTCAAATTAAAGTAAACATTAAAAATCATAAATATTTTACAAACAATTACATTGCTAAAAAAATTATTTTACAATTTAAAACAGATAAACAAATATGATGAAACTAGCAAACCTTTAAAAATGAACCAAACACAAAAGCAGTAATGAAGTTAAACTTAAAATAAATTATAAAAGGAAAAAAACTAACATGAATATGACAAACAACTTACTAATATTATTTAATGAATCAAAATAGTATATAAAATGAAGTATATTAGTATAATATAAAATAAGAGTGAAAACTTCAAAGTGCATATGCGCACACCAAAAATGATACATTATTAAAATTAAAAATGAAACTTCTTATTATTATAAATTAATAAATAAATTAAAATTAAAAAAAATTAAAAACTATTATATACAATGAAAAATAGATGTAATATATAATACAAATTAGCAAACTTACAGCAAGAAAAAATACAAAAATAGTTTATATAAACATTTGATATTCATCCGTGTAGAATCAATCCGAATGAAAAAAAATTTACCAGATGTCGACGCCAACGCTACTGCATCCCCTTTGCGAACCATTGCTTTTTATAATGAAGTTAAATTTAAAGTAAATTAGAAAAGAAAAAAAAAACTAACATGAATATGACAAACAAATTAATATATCTTATGGTGAAGTATTTACGTGATAACAAAGATCAAATATATACTTTTGTGATTTTTTTAAAAAATTTTCTTTACTAAAAAAATTATTATAACAAACTGATAACTTAGTTGTGAGTTTGGTTGTGCGAGAAATGGAGCAAATATCAAGAAATCATTATATTTTTGTTCACCATGATACAACAAAATTGAAAAGATTTCAGATCCGATAAGCAAGAACGAGAAATTTTCTTTTATATATTCAACATATATAATGATACAATATATTAACACATAAAATATATTTAAACTAAATAAAAATCAACGTGATACTAACCAAAATCTTTTCCATCTGAACCAATAGTGACTCCATCTGAACCATTCGAACAATTCGTGACTGGAGCTCTAATATTTTCTGCAGCATATTGGTTATCGAAATTCATGGTGTGTTCGTAAAACTTGGAATCAAAGAGTATGAATATCATTCAGTGTTCTCTTTGTTTAATACAAGAAACAAAACAATTTTTTTTTTCACAAAAACGTTGACTAACAAGAGAAAGAATAATAAAGGAATATATATATAATGATTGCTTAATTCATGGCATATTTTAATAGAAATATTATGGGTGATATTTTGCTTCCATAATAAATAAATAATGTCACAAAAATACCCTTTTTGTCTAAATATTGAATATTTATAATGCCACGTGTCCAAAAATAAAGGCGTTGGATCTTGATAATTAACGGAGATTACAATGGACATTGTTCATACATAAAGATGAGTTCTAGAAAGAATACAACTCTATATATATATATATATATATATATATAGATATAGTCTTATAGATATAGATTATGTAGAGTTTCTAAATTTAGCTTGGTATATATTTCCTACTATGAACATCAATTATAATTCTTACGTATATTATAATAAAATAATAATTATGGTCTAGTTTATGTATATCCATAATACATGTATTTTAAAGTACAACTAAGAATAATTTATAAAATTTAATTTGATACGTATTTCCTTTTTTGTAAAAATAAACAATAATTCATTTTTTAATAAGATATAAAAATCTGGAATTTGATACATGTTTCCCTTTTCTTGAAAATTGATTTTAATTCCTACTCATATTTTAGGAAAATAATAATTAAGAAAAAATTAATCTAATTAATTTATAAATATTTCTCTAAAATATATTGATTAATTCTAAGACTTAATTTGTGTACCCTATATTTTATAATTAACTCCTATATTATAAATATAATTATTGTATTAAATAATCCGTGAAGCATTTAATATGGAATATAATAATCCCTCAATTTATTAATTATATGGAAATAATAATTAAAATCAATCTAATTAAAAATTATTACAATGCATATTATAGGGAAATAATATTAGAAAATCTTCACATGATAATTTATATATAGACATATTATAAACAAAGAAGTATATAATTGATATTTATAATTATAGAATATTTCACTTATGAACAAAACAGTTATTTAATAAACCATTAATGTAACTCAAACTTACCATATCATGCATCCGGCTTTACTTTAATATATATATAGATTATTTTAAGGAGTGAACTTAGGAAAATTTCTATCTTGTTCAGTATTTTGTTCTTCACTTGTAAAAATTTTGTTTTGAATAGTGAAAATTGTTTGCCGTGTGGCTCTCGAGGGTTTATGTTTTTTAAACCTTCGTAAAATTATTTCCGCTGTGTCAAACTCTTTTACTATCGCTTGTGTTAAATATTTTAACTTTCGTGTGTCAAACATTTTTTTTTGCTATCTTTGACACAATTGTGTTAAACCCGGGCACTATATTATATCATATATATATATATATATATATATATATATAGAGTAGTGATCATATGAGAATAGTTTTTAGTATAAGAAATGAGAATAAATCTCAGCCTTTGATTTGGTGATATCAACGCTCATGATCAAATTTAGTCCGTGTGCAGTTTTCATTGTTTATCCTGCAGTTTTGATTCATTAAGGTTATTTTTGTAATTTTAGGATTTTTAAAATTTGGAAGATATATATTTCCATATTTAATTAGATTTTGTATTCCTTATTCGCGCGTTCTGATATCTTCTTCCTCATTCGTTCGATAAGATTTATATATCTTCTCTCGATCTGATTTTTGTTTTTGTTTCTGGATTTGGCGTTCGTGATCGCTGTCGGCTTTGAGGTTTTTGTGGAGTTTTGTTTTTTATTTTGGAGTTCTGTAGTTTGAACCGGACATGTCTGATCGATCGGAAGTTAAGTTTAATACTTTGTACTTTTGATTTTCGATAGTGTTCATAGTTGTATTGATGTATTCTTATGTTAGTAGATGATTTGATCTTGTTTTTGAATTCTAGATTCTGTTTGTAATTGATTCGTGCATGAATATAGTTTTTAAAAAAAATTGTGTTATTCAGATGTTCATTTTTCCTTTCTTATGGTGCATATTTAGTGTTAACATTGTTCATTTTGTCATCTTTCAGGTTCATTAATTCCAAATTGTGTTGATCGTTTTAAAAAAAATTGTGTTATTCCTATTTTCATTTTTCCTTTATTATCATGCATTTTTAGTGTTAACATTGTGCATCTTTATGTCTTACAGGTTCATTTGTTCCAAATTGTGTTGATGAGTTTAAGCCTTTTAAGGGCAGGGTTTTTCGAACGGTTGATGATGGTATTGATTTTTATAGGCAGTATGCTCGTGTTGCTGGATTTGATACTCGTATGTCAACTAGTTCTAAGGTTGATGATAGAATTATTTGGAAGTATGTTCTGTGTAGTAGGGAAGGTGATAAGTTTACTACTTCGAGACATATGGATTCGAAACAGAAAAGAAGGAAACATGACTCTATGAGGTGTGGTTGTACTGCTAGAGTAGTCTTGAAATATGAATACCTTGTTGGTTATGTTATTCATTCATTTATTGAGGAGCATAATCACCCATTGATTGAAGATCAGTTCAAGCATTTTATGAAGCTTAATCGTAAGATTGATATTGTTCATCAAAAGTTCATTATGGATTGTGCGAAAACTAATATTGGACCTACTAAGTCACATAAGTTGTTGATGGAGTTTCTAGGTGGTTATGATTCTGTAGGTTGTTCTACTTTAGATGTTAGGAATTACTCTCGGGATATGAATGCTTTTGTCGATGGGGCTGATGCTCAGATGCTGCTGAATGAGTTTCGTAGAAAGAAGGGTATATGTCCCTCTTTCACATTTGATTTTGAGGTTGATTCAAATCAGAGATTGCAAAGATTGTTTTGGTGTGATTCTGTTTCGAAGCAGAATTACAAATTGTTTGGTGATGTTGTTGCTTTTGACACAACATACTCTACAAACAAGTAAGTTTTTGTCATGTTTCATTTTTATGTCATTATACTTCATCTTTAGCTTTATATCTTGCATTATTGTATTTTTTCCGAGCATTATTTTTATTTTATGTTTATTTCATTTTTAGTATAAATATGTTCAGTTTTATGTTGATATTATGCATTTTCTACTTTCAGGTATTGCATGATATTTGCTCCTTTTACTGGGAAAGATAATCATGGTAAACCAGTAACTTTTGCTTCTGCTTTGTTGAGTAAGGAAGATTCAGATTCTTTTTGCTGGTTGTTTGAAAAGTTTATTTCATGTGTTGGTGTTGCACCTAGGATGATTATTACTGATCAAGATTTAGGTATGAAGGTAGCTATTGAAAGGGTTTTAGTAGGTACTCGGCATCGGTGGTGTATGTGGCATATTATGCTAAAACTTGCTGATAAGGTTTCTAAGGAACTTCATGAAAATGAAGACTTTAAGGATGATTTGAGATCTTATGTTTGGTCTGATTTAATTGGTCCTGAACAGTTTGAAGAAGGTTGGTATCATATTATGGTGAATTATGGACTAGAAGAAGATAAATGGTTCGAGACCATGTTTGAATCTAGGGATTATTGGGTTCCTGCTTTTTTCCGTGATTTTTCATTCAGCGGTCTTATGAGGACAACATCTATATCTGAGTGTGAGAATCATTTTTACAAGAGTCTTACAAAATTTCGTTCTAACTTGCTTCAGTTTTTGATGAATTTCAATCATGCTATTGATTCTCAAAGGAATTCTAGTTCACATTTGGATTATCTTGATAGCACAGTTGTTCGTAAACTGAAGACTGGACTTTTGATTGAGAAACAAGCTTCTTTGGTTTATACTTGCAAAATGTTTGGTTCTTTTCAGACTGAGTTACTTGCTGCCTGCTACCGTTGTCGTATTTTTGATAAGAAATCTGTTGTTGATGGACTGGTTTATAAGATTATTGATGACAAGAAGGATATTTTTTGTGTTGTTTACAATGAGGATGATGAGACTTATGTTTGTGACTGCAATATGTTTATTAGGATTGGGTTGCTGTGCAGTCACATATGTGTTGTTTTTAAGAATGAAGATGTAGTGTCCATTCCTGATAAATATTTGGTTAATCGTTGGAAGATGACATCCTTGTTGAGTTTAGAGTACAAGCTAAAGACTCATGATTCTTCTATTTGTGATGTTGATGAAACTAAAATAATGGAGAGTAAGATTATGAGAGCTGTTATTAATTGTCTTGGGAGGATTGATGGTGACAAGGAGATGTTGAAAGGATTGTTGTGTGGAATTGAAAAGTTTAATGATAGCATCATTATTTGTGATGATTCAAAACTGAAGAAGAAGATGTTTGAAGGCTATTATGGTGCAGCGGTTCCTGAAGAAATTGAAGTTTTGCCTCCAGCTCCTGTGAAAACTAAGGGGAGTGGGAGTCGTATTGTTTCGAGGAAGGAGAAAGCTCAGAGAATGTTGGAGAAGCCAAAGAGAATGTGTGCTAAATGCAAGAAGATGACCTTTCATGATTCAAGGAATTGTGATAAAGTGAATAAGAATGTAAACAAAGATGCATGATATCATTGTTATAGATGCACTTAGTATGTTCAAAAATGAAAGGAGTTTTTAATTTCTCTTTTAGAACATTTTTATTATTATAATGCATCTTATTTCTTGTAAAGATGCACCTAGGATTGGCAATAATGAATAGTTTAGTATATTGGTTTTTTTATGTTGGATATTATCTTCGTTATAGATGCATTTTTTTTTATTTTTTGGATTCGATATTTTTATTTTGTAAGTGCTATCATTATTCTGTTATTATAGGTGTTATTCTTTCTGAGAAGATACATTTAGAATAATCAATACTAAATTATTTTTACAATTAGAAAAAATTTAGGCAACTACGTATTCTAACAATTGATAATCAATTTCCTAACATTAAAATGCAAATTTTAGCAGAAACATTGCAGCATTTTCATTGCATAATATCCATATCTATATTAAAATATAGTACTTCAAACCCTACAAACCATGCAAACCTAAGTAGTACCTATTGTTCAAGCTAATATAAGTAACAATATTCAAAAGCAGTTGTTTTTGTTATCAGATTACATCTTCAGAAGGCTTTCCAATTCAGTTTTGTTTTTAGCAGAAAGTTTCTTGTAGTTGTCCTTGGCCAATTTCTTCATTTTCTCTTTGTGGATGTTGAGATCAGACTTCAGGAGTGTTGCAGAATATTTTGCTCTGAAATACTGCAGCATCTTGTTGTCATCTTTCTGGAGATCAGGATTCCAGTCCTTCAATTTGTTTCCCATGTAGGTTTCCATGTGCCTCATGGTGTAGATGCCGCAGTCCACTTTGTTTGTCTCGTTTCTCCAGTGCATCTTCAGCCTTTCTATGGATGCATCTTTGATTCCCTTAGACTTGCGATTGAGTTTTTTTCCCAGGAGGAAATTAGCAAAATACTCAACCTGTTATCATGCATTTAAAAGTTTGAAGAAAGTCATTGAGATTTATATGTGCACAAATTGACAGTATAATGTTTCATTTTATTGTTTATATTGTGCATTATTCATGTTGTATTGTGCATTATTATTTATGATTTATTTCATTCGAATTTAAATAAGCATGGATCATGTTGTGTTTCATTATACTTATCATATACTTCATTTTTAGTTCAATATTATGCAGATTTATCTAAATTATTATGCATTAGAGTTATCAATGAATATTACTTACCAGGACTGTGGGAGCATCTCCATATTTGACTGTCAAGTCCTCTTCATCGGCAACACTTGAATTGTCTATGAGGTCAACGTCCATCTTTCTCATATTGAAGCAAATGATATAGAAATGGCTTGAATGACAAATGGGGAAGAATACCTGAATACAAAGATTGTTAAAATGTATGATATTTTATAACATTCTACTAAGTTCATATTGTATTCATACCAGGTCAGCATTTCTTAGTGTGGCATCTTTCATGTTTTCCAATTCTTCCTGCACTCTTTCAGAAAACACATCTTGACGTTTTTCATTTGTCCAGGACTTGTTTTGGTCAACCACTGTATAAGACTGTTGCATTGAGAGTATATTAGTATATAAAATAGTTTAGATAACATATAAAAAAGATTTTTATAGTAAGTACATACACAAGGAAAGGTTGTGAAGAATATTCTGGCAGGAGGAGCTTTTCTGTGTTTCTCTTGTTTGTTCATATAGGAACTCCATGCATCTATGATGGCACTCTTGAGATATGTTTCAGGCTTAAAGCTTGTTACATTAGATCTCATCAAGATTCCAGTTCCATCAGAATAAACTTCTTCTTCAACCCTAAAATGGAAGTATTATAATTAGAAATGAAGGATAACAACACTATAAATGAAGCATAGATATCTCCAAAATTTTAGATCCATCAGAATAGATATATCTTTCGTAAAATGCAAGTATTATGAGTAAAACTGCAGGATAACAACACTATAAATGAAGCACAAATATCTTCAAAAATTTCAGATCCATCAGAATAGATACCATATTTCGTAAAATGCAAGTATTATAAGTAAAACTGCAGGATAACAACACTATAAATGAGACACAGATATGTTATATGTTGTTATTCATTCATTCACTTACTGATTCTTCTTCTGCTTTCCAAACATGATCCATGCATAAATTTGCTTTTCTTCAGCAGTGAGAGCTTCTCCTGCTTTCACAGCTCTTTCGTTGAATGGTGACATCAACTTTGTTGGCTTTTTTCTTTCCACATTTGATCTTTTCACCATTGCATGCTTTGTTATCTCCTTTTCTGTGGCTCTTTTTCCTTCATGCTTTTCATCTTCTTTCCTCATTTGTTGATTCTGTTTTTCTTTCACAGTCTCCCTCTGTATAAGATTGGATTAATTGTAAGATACAGATACATATTATGTTAAATTTTATACTGTTTTATACCATTTTTGTGAGTGTTTCTGTCAGTGCTTCTTCGTCATCTTCTTTTTCTTGTTCTTCTTCAACAAATTCTTTGTTCAGACTGCCAATCACTGATTGTATTTTGTTGGTGCATTCTCGTTGGATCTCCTCGTTGGTGGTGCTTTCTTCTCTCTCTCTGCTGGTGGTGTTGTCTTCTTTCTCCTTCTCCTTCTCCTTCTCGGTGGTGCTGTCTTCTTTCTCCTTCTCGGTGGCATTGTATTCTTTCTCCTTCTCGATATTGGTTTCTTCTGTCTGATTTTCTGTTGCAGTCTCTTCCATCTCATTCTGTTCTGGTTCTTCTTCCAAGTGTCTCTCTTCAGCAGTGTTATCTGCTGGTTCATCATCATCAAATTCATCTTCATCATCTTGACTCTGTTAACAGAGAGATCATTTTAGTTATTAGACATTGCCTTTTAATGTACAATATTTGCAATGTTTACATTGTGTAGGTATTTTGCATTTTTACCTCGATTTCTTTTATACCCAATCTGAAGTGTCGAGGCACAGATACACAAAGTTTCTGTTGTAGCAGAGGTGTAGGAGTTTCAGATGTGTCTAGGGAGTGTTTTGCTTCTATAGCTTCCATAATCGTCTCCAGACTTTTCAGCCAACTTGGATTGCTCCATTCTTCTGCTATCACAGGATTCTCGCTCAAAGGTGCATTCTCTGGTTGTTCTGTACGAACAATTGGAGATTGTACACCTAGCAGATTCCTGGAAGTTTCAACAGCAGCTTTGAAACTTATGTTTTGATGTATCTGTGCCGGTGCATCCTTGATCATAAGAATCAACTTTGACATAGATTTTGCCATTGTTTTTGCAGTTTTTATGATCTTGTCAGTGTACTGGTCGGCTTCAGACATTGCACCATCGTCTTCATCATTCATTCTTTTCTTTTCACCTTGTGTTTCAAACTTTTTCAGACTGGGTTGTCCAGGGTCAAATCGTTGAGCTATGTGTCCATAACCAAATCCTCCACTTCTAATATCTGCCTTTTGTCTTGTTCTCAAAAGCGTACTTGACCATGATTTCATGATGGGGTAGGTTCTATGAATCACACGAGTGTACAACTCCACTCTATCCACATAGAAGAGCTGTCATGGAAGAGTCATCTATAATTAGTATATTGAATAGATTTATAGACAGTAATGCATAATTGGAAATAAGTAAATGCTGTAAAACATTAGATGAATGAAACTATATGTAAAAATGAATCATATACTTACAATTGGCAGCAGGGCTGGTCCAGTAAAGCACACCTTATTCTTCTTTGCCCAATTGTCTTTGTGACGAATCAGGGCAGTCAGCATGTATCTGCACCAGTTCAGATTTATGATGTTATATGTGGGCTCCAAACTGTCCAACATCTTTGGCTTGATGTAGCCGTCAGCACAATTCTCTATCAGACAATGTTCGAGAAGGATCAGGAAGTTTCTCTTGAACCAATCACCTCCATCGGTTTCAGCTTTCATAGCATCTGCAACATCTACTGGACGGATGCGGCCATTTCTAGTTTTAAATCTTGAAATCCATTCTTTTAGCAGTGGGGATTCTTCATATTTTCTTCTTCTTTCGATCTGTTGAGGTCCCTTTGGTATTCCGAAAATGACCCATACATCTTCCTCTGTTAAGTGGATACTGTTGTTTTTCGGTAGTAACAGACTACAACTTCTTGCATCAAATGATGATATGCACCAGTAAGCTATCTTGGCTGGAATTTCATTGATCTTTAGACTGAATATTTGCATGAAACCAATGTCTTCTATTGCCTTTTTTTGTGCTTCGTTCAACTCTGATAGTGCTTTTATCAGGATATCTGGACTACTCCTGCAAATTAAGCTTTCGTATTGTGCTTCTGGATCCACAACATTTGATGCTGGTTGTTGTATTACTTGAGGAATCCTTTCAGACTTTGATTTTTTTACGGCTTTGCCTGGCTTTTTGCTTGCAGTTTTCTGCTTTTTTGCATCTGTAAGATGAATTATACATAATCAGAGCAATCATTCAAGTATAACATTCATTTTATTGACATTTATATTCATTTTTTCATGTAAACTTGTGCATTATTGTACAACATCTATTTGTGTGTTAGTAATAAGAAGCATTTATCATTGTTCATTTTTGTTACGTTTTACTTCATTTTTGCTACATTTTACTTCATTTTATGCTTTAAAATATGCAGTAAAGTCGTCAACTTTTGTTGGAGGCAAAATCATATTAACCTTTCTATTTGTTGCTCTAAGTTGCAAAATATGCAGAGAAACAGATTCGGTGTTTTTTATTTTCGATTAGACAAGATTTTTAGATGCGAAACACAGATTTACAGTTATTATCAACATATTTAGGGTTCATGTATCTTTATATTGCATTTTTACGCAATAATATGTGCATATCATCTACCCAGACACCAATAAACATGAATATTTACTTATTCAAGTTATTCGTTTCATATATGAACAAAATATTCAAATATTTTTAAGATTCTAACGTTTAATGGTTTAATAATCTATGAAAACTGAACATTATACGTGCAAAGTTGTTAAAATAAGAACAAATTCAAAAAAACTCACCGGCATTGGGTAGAACTGTCTCTGAACTTCTTTTAGGAGCCATTTTTGAGTATATTTCTTCAGAAAACTTAGTAATCTGCGGGGAATGCGCCTAGAATTTTAGAGAAGAACCGTCGAAATTTTCAGAAAATTTGAGAGAGGATATGAAATTGTGTTGAATGCGAAGAGTTATTTTCGAGAATTGTATCGAAAAGCTGTGATGGAACGGTGTAATGATGAAACCGTGTAGCAGTTTCCGATATTTAATTTTTTTTTTTTTAATTCGTCTTAATACAAAACTGAAGTAAAATCGACGAAAACTGCACAATGTGGTAGGTTTGTGTTTAATCTTTGTAAATGTTCTTTTACGGTTGTACCCTTTACTGCATAATATTTGAGGAAAACTGCCGTGTTTTTTAAATTGCTGAAATTGAATCTCGCGCGTCGATTTAATGAGATGGACGTCTGTGATTTATTCTTATTTCT